>MU228037.1:195305-205655 GCA_018584345.1 Thuja plicata
AAGACAAAGTGAGAAGTGCTTGAATTGATGTTAGAGACTAATTTGATCAGGAAGAAAGGGATTTACAATAGTGCCCAACCCTCATACCAACCAATAGTCATAAAAAAATATTTCCTTTTACAAACATGTTTACATAACAATTTTTTTATTGTCGGGTCAATGGGCATATGTGCATTTAGCAAGTCAAATTATAAATTTACAATACCAGAAGTTGAGTCATAGTCTACCTTTTCTTGCAGGTAGAAGATTTGCAAATGCATTGTAAAATAAATCTGCATTTGATCACAATCTAGTACCTGAGGAATCTATTTTTCATGCAAGTGATTAATTTATTACAAACATATGTGGTAAGCTAATTCTAATCGACCTCATTCTTGTGTGCATTTAGAAATTTTTTTAATATAACAAGTAGTTTGCAATTACAAACATTGAGTGCCAATGACTTCCTTGCACATGATTGGTCACAATTATTAAAGATGTGCTTTGAAGCATGAAAATATTTTTCAAATCACCTTGAAAATAGTTTCAAATGGTTTCACTCATGATATATATTTATTCAACAAAAAAACTCTAAAAAATTCCACTGTTCACTGTCAATATCAATCTAAAATCAAGGCATTTGAGACCTAGGACATCATAGAAATGTGGGAAAACTTCATCATCAACTCTTTTAACTTGGAACTAAGAAAATATACACAAAAAGGAATCATTCTACTAGTTTTTAGGTTTTTCCATCTATGGAAACAAAAACTATGCAATTTTGTAAGGTTTTTGCCACCCTAACCAGGGTTCTAGATTATCTTCCATGAAAAGTGCCATAACATGAAAAAAAACTTAATGAAATGAAACAAAACAAAAACCAAAATTAAGCTAGACCATGCCTTCCTCAAATGCAAGAGTTTATAGACCATGAATGCATAGTACAGACCCGTACAAAGGTCTGAAACAATAAATTACCAATAATTCACAAGGAAAAACCTAATTTCATATAGTTCTTGTCTCCAATATCTCTGGCCAACCTTTGGCTCGACCATCGAAGAGCCTTATAAATCCTTTTAAAACCTTTCTTAATAGTTACAACCAGTTCTAACCAACTTTTGAAGTTTTTGAATGTTAGCCTTCCCTAATTGACATTTTGACAACTTTTAAACATAGCAATTTTTTGCAAGATTTGCAATTTTGAAAATTTGAAGCCACAAGACTCTAATTATACCCAAGATGGTATTTATTCAACCTTTTTACACCAAATAAGTACTCAAACTAACAAAATACACTCCTAGAAAACTATGATAAATTTTTTGCAAGAAAAGTTGCTTGACAACTTTTCTTGCAACTTGACAATTTTGCAAGGTTTTACAATATTTGAGATAATGAACTCAAAATCAACTAGCACAAACCCATAAAATGACCAAAACATGTTAAATATGTTCCATTACACCTTACTACATAAAAAAGTGACTCAAGACACTAAACTTCATCTTTTGACCATATGTGTTCAATAAAGGCTAAGTGCCCATGCACCACACACCTTCACAATTACCTCTAAAAAGGCCCCCGCATGTGATGAAAACATTGACTACTTCATATTCACCTTTTATGGTGAGGCATTCACAATACCAAGTTTCTTTCTACTTTTCTTGATTTCTAGTGTTGTAAATATGCGTAAATAAGCCCTAATAAGTTGTGTTTTGTATTCTTGTTGATCTTGTGGACATACTTAACTCATTTCATTTTGTTTTACTTTAATGAGAAGAAGCTTTGGTTGAGTGGAATCCTCCATCCTTGGGTCCAACTACCATGAAAATTGAGCGCATTGATGAAACCAATAATATCAATATCATTGTGCCAGGGATTGCTGAAATATTTGTTGGTGTGGTTCCTATCTTAGAAAAAAAAAAATGCTGCACAACTATCAATTACCTACTGAAAATGTATTTTCCCACTTAGAAATGCAATTCAAGTTCTTTAAAATATCATTTAAATTGGAAGACATTCTTAACCAAATTTATAGACATGAATTTCACAATCATGTGAAGAGGGGTGTTGTAATGCCTATCATGGGAGGTGAAGACAAATAGGCTATGTCTTTCTTGTTATCTATTGATTGCAGATATTGTAAATATTCCCTAGCCTCTTATTTTGAGGGATTTAATGTAAATGGGATGAAGGCATTCAATGCAGAATATACCAGCAAGAATAACAATATTGGCATGGTGTGTCGAAGGTGAACTTCTTTAAAATTATTCAAATTAATACAAAAGTTGATTTAGATTGTAAAACATTTTGTAGATGTTAGACCAATGAAGAATAAAGGAGGGTTGAATCTTAAAGTCAATGTAGAAGCATATAGAAAAGTGTAAGTGTTTACATGTTTGTTGAGTGTTTTATAAAAAAAATTGGATTGCAGTAGATAGTTTGTGTCTTCTCTCAAAGATTTGTATCAATGTAAATTTGATCCATTTGTTCAACTCTTTGATCCAATTGGGCTATGTATTTTGATACTTTAGGAAAATAGGTATCCAAACTTTAAGGGGAAGATTTTGTTAATATTTCAAATTAGACGTTCTCATCTTAACAAGTTAGTTTTAAGAAATATGACTGCAACATGAAGTAATAAAATATCTTTTTGTATTAAATTAAAATAAGATTTCAAAGAATAACAGTCTTAAATATCTCCTTATATTCTTGTATATTATGATGATGGATTTTGGAATATGATCTGAAATGTTGATGTTAAAAAAAATACACAATCAAATTTAGAAGTAACTAAGAGATAATAAAATAGATTGGGGATATCTGATAAAATTAAAGGAAAATAGTTGAAAGAAAATTACATTGCACTAGATAATACAAAAGATAAACAAGTAACAATTACAATAGGACAACAACCGACATTACATAGAAGAAAGAAGATGAACCATGTTGCATAGATCTACATAGAAATTTTATGAAAAGAATGGAAAATCACAGTAGGGACAACATATACAAGACCATATCAATGTGAAATTTGATTGTTTTCAAAAGGCCATGGAAATTCAAGCCATGAAAACAAGGTCGAAGATAATGAAGCTCGGAACATGAGACTACAAGTGATAGGGATCCCATTAAAAGTGATAGTTAAGACAATAAAAGAGAAATCAAGGACACCATGTATGATGTCGGAGATTAAAGAAGGTATATATTAAGAATATGAGTTCTAAATCCATGAATATCATAGTAAAGGTAAAGACAGTGAAATGTTGTTGATGACACTAAGATATTCAAAATATAACCAATAAGCCATGGATCAAAATGGTATTCTAAATATATAGAAGGCAATGAACACGTCCAATCAATCAAGACCTCAATGTTGTCATTATTAATAGAAAGCAATACATAATATAGCCTTTGGAATTAGTGATTAGTGTTAAGCTCAATGATGCAACTAGGAGCAGTCATAACATTATGAAGAGAGAAGACCACTGCATTGATATGGATAACATAAAATCAGAAAAATGGTCACTGTCAATACAAAGAGGATCATCAAAAATTGTAAAATTCAGTGAGTTTTGTAACAGTCCTTACAACATGTGTTACCATGAGATAGTAGCCATGGTCAATGCAAAAAAACAATAGTAGTGGTCAAATAACTTTCAAGTAGTTATTCAGGGCTAGAATTTGTGGTGGTAATCAAAATGAGAAGACAATGCTAAAATGACAAAGATAACCTTCTTAAATTTAACTCCAAGTGGCACCATGGATACCCTAGATTCATGAAAATTGGATTAATGGTGACATTGTAATAGTCTAATTTTATGAGCAAATGGTCAATTAGTTTGTGCAGGTATATTTCTATTGTCATTGAGTTGCCTCTGGATTTAAGAATGAAAAACTAGCTCAAGAGGTTTTTGTTAGAGTAATAAACCTTTTGGGTTATTAATTAAATCATTTTGATCTAATTAATAACTCACCTATTCACTCTAGTTGCTTAAGCCAACCTTAGGGTTTCCCTTTTAGGGTTTTGTCATTCCTTTTTAAGGAATCACCTGTTTGTATTTCATAACGGAGATATTGTTCATAATAGATTTATTCTTTTGTATGTGAACATGATGCCTCTGCTATTTTGGCCTCCATAGTTTTTCTCTCTTTCTATTCTTTTGCTTCTTCCATGTGACAGGGTTATGCATGAAGGTGTTCTTGGGAGATTAGTTTTTCACCTAATCTAACATGGTATCAGAGCCTTCCTGCGGCTCTCTGTTCATATTTTTTTGAAGTGTTTCAGAAGCAAGAAGTTTTTCAAGTTTTTAGAGTTTTTTATGTGGATTTAGAGGTGGGCTTTGTTTCTGTTCACTTTGGGCTCAAACGAACATCTCCATTGAGCTCAGAGCACCCCAAAACCCCATAATCCATATAAAAATTATCCATTTTGGACAACGTGGCTCTGAGGCAAAATTGTTTTGATTTCCAGGGCCGTACGGGCATGAAAACTGAGAATTTTTTTTTAAAAAAAACCATTTTTCTTAGGTTTTTTGCGTTTAAAAAAACACAGCCTACCTTGTGATAAAGGCACCACCGATGCTCCACCGCGGCCAGCACCACCGATCGCAGCGCCATCGCTGCTCCTCTGTGCACCGGCACTGCCGCCTGCCGACCCACCGCCACCCGGCCCAGCTCCGCCAGCCCGGCACCGCCACTCGGCTCTGCCGCCATGCGCACTGCCCAACGGGTTTTTAGCCCAGTGGGCTTCTCTTTACACAGTGTGGTCACATTTGTGACCAAGGGCTCCACCCTTTAGCCCCCTGTGCGCCATATGCCCAGGGGCTATAAAAAAAATTTTGGAGCCCCCTTTTGCCTCTGTTGGTGTTTTTGCTCTATCTGGAGCAAACGGAGGCCTTTTTCTGACTTCTTTATATCATTGCAAAGTAATTTCCAATCTCTTTTTGATAATGGAGGTTGCGGTTTTGGTTTCTACTATTTTGATAGTGTTTTTTTCTGTTAAAGTCTGATGTTTATTTTTGCCTTCCAGGAGCCATATCTTACTCATCTGGACTCTATTTTTGGCAAACTAGATATCGTCGGAAAGCTGGTTCAGTGAGTTTTTCAGTGGTAGGGATCTTTTCTCTAGATTATGCTCCAGGTTCTTTCTCCTTTGAGTTTTTTACTTTCACACTCTGGCGGATTACTTGGGTTCTACAGGTCCTGGGATCTCTTCCTCTATTCTTCTGGCTCACTCTTCTTTCTGACTTTCTGAGCATTGTATACTTCTCTTTTGTAACATTCCTTTTTCTGTAAATGTACTAAGATAAAATGCTGGTTGTTGCATATCTGGGATCTTGTACACCTTGTGTTTGTTTGTACTCGCACTCAGTTATAAAGTGCCACGGGGGGGTTATGATATTTTGCCTTCTGTGCTCATCCACCTTTGTCAAGTGAGTGTACCTTCCATGACATTTGCCCCATGTTGTGTGTCTAGAAGATCATTTCTTTTTCTTCGACACCGCCCTTTATCATGTGCTTGTACCTTCTTCTACACTGGGTGTTCCTAATTCTTCTTCTTGCAGTTGTTTCTGGCATTGCATTTTAGTGTTCCTGTCACACCTCTCCCTGTTTAGCATTATGGGGGGGGGGTTCACTTGTTGGTTCTATTTCTTCCTTGGTTTGGTTGAGTGAGCTACATATTTAGTTTTTGTTCCTATGTACTAGGCGGATGTAGTGCCTAGGCACCTATGCATTTCGGTGAGATGAATCATCTACTATATAGACACTCGTTCATTCCTACTTTTGGAGGTCACCTCTTCGATTGATCAGCTCTTCAGACTTTGTCTTCTCTACCTGGTCATACACTATTTTCAGTGGGGGTTCTAGTAGTTACTTCTGACAGTGTTTGCAGCTTCATGCTTTGGAGATGCTATACATTCTCTTTCTTGTTCCTTTCTTTGGGACATTCCCTAGATTGGAGGCTGTGTTTCCTTCATCTAGTTTATCTCTTTTTGGGGTAGCATTTTTCCCACTGGGTTTTCTTTATTTCCCCACTTTATAGATATTTCTTGTACTTGGGTACCTAATCAGGCCTTTGTTGTCGAGACCCATCTTTCTTGCTTTCTGCAATAGTCTCCTAGGTTTTGGCTTCTCCCTAAGCTTATCTTAAGGGGGGGTGTTAGAGTAATAGACCTTTTAGGTTATTAATTAAATCATTTTGATCTAATTAATAACTCACCTATTCACTCTAGTTGCTTAAGCCAACCTTAGGGTTTCCCTTTTAGGGTTTCGTGATTCCTTTTTAAGGAATCACCTCTTTCTATTTCATAATGGAGATATTGTTCATAATAGATTTATTCTTTTGTATGTGAATATGATGCCTCTGATATTTTGGCCTCCATAGTTTTTCTCTCTTTCTTTTCTTTTGCTTCTTCCTTGTGACAGGGTTATGCATGTAGGTGTTCTTGGGAGATTAGTTTTTCACCTAATCTAATAGTTTTCACTATTTTTAGATGAAGTTTTTTTGCTTCTCTTCATATTTTCAATCTTTGTTCGAAGGGAATTCTAATTCTCCAAAGCTTTCATAAGGAGTATTATAGTGATAGAAAATAAAAGCAATGACAGTCGACATGATCCCATGCAAATTTTTGTTTTTGTTTTCAAAACTAAAGTAAAAGAACAAATTTAGTGCAATCATTAAAACCCATTTTCAAGATAAGAGGGACTATTTTGAGTTTTTAATTTCAAAATTTGAAATATATTTTCTTGAAATCTAATTTCATAACAAGGAAAAGTAAAGTTTCATAACACTCACCTCAACTTTAGCACGGCTACTAATATGAATATCATGCACATAATCTTTGAATTCGGCATAATCACTATCAACATTGTCTTCTCCTTTTCATTTGGCTTGCATATGATTGCTCTGCATGTGGTTTAAACATCATGCAAAGTTAATATAAGTGAATTAAAGAATGAAAAATCTATAATTTTTTTTCGTAACAACTATTATATTACCTCAAATTCAACACAACTATGATTGGGTTGCACATTCTTGTCCACTAGTTCATCAATATCGACAACTCTGTTGGCATCAAGGTGTTTTTTTAATTTTGTGTTGCATGTAGTTTAAACATCATGCAAAAAAATCCAGATGATGAGTAATTCATTTTAAAAATAGTCAAATTGGAGCCAACAAAAAAAATTTGTGGATGTTAACAACACTTTTCTATTCTTCACAATAATATATTCACCATAAATGATCAGGCAATGGTAGAAGAGCAACAAGTTTTTATTTCAAGAAGTGACTGTAGACTTCTTCATTATATCATAATCCTATACTAATATTATATTCTTTGATGGATCCTTGTATTTATTTTCTTCTCAAGCCAATGGTAGTATGACCCTTTGAAGGCTAAGGCTCATTGATAGGGTGTTAATAAGTTCCACAAGGCCAATGTAAGCGAAGATATTGGTTGTGGAATTTGATTAGTGCATCCAAAAAACCAGTAGCCTGAAATTTTATCAAATTAAATATTTGGATTTATACATTGCAATTACGTTTCTTGAGAACTACTTGGAACTATTAGAGAACCATTTAATTTGTTCATCTTTTGTCAGTGAATATATTTTTTTTATTAGCAGACTTTGGCATGATGTTAGTGCTTGGTGTGAATTTACTTTCTTGAGATAGGGTTCATGCTTACAATGCTTGTTGCTAAAAAGATGGCAGGATGCACTATGAGTGTGGTATGCAGGAACAGATGGTACAAGACACGTGATTTTCACTATATTGCATTCCTACAAGTACTTCAGTCATTAATCTATAATGATAGTTGATTATTGGATATTAATGGCATAAAAGAGTATTCTCAGAAGTTCGAGGATAAATGTTTCCTGATAAACTCAGCTTAAATGTTATTCAAGAGGCAGATAATGAAAGACAAGAGAAAAAGTCTAAAGACATTGTACAATATTGAAAATTGTTTTTGTATTGCGAGGAAAATGGGCTAAGATGGAGAATGGAATGATAGAATTCAGAAAGAAATAATGTATTTTGAATAGTGATAGATAATATTAGGAAACTACCAATAGAAGGTAGCTGAGATGGCAAACTATAAATGGATAAAGGAAACTCAATAAAAAGGGTAAATGGTCTAGTAATAAGTATCGGCATTGAAAAAGAAATAGGTTTGAAAAACAATTAAAGTTTAAGGATGTAGTCATAACGCATTCATACATTCTTTCAAACTTTGCCTCCAAACTAATTAGTAGCTTGAACCCTTTGAGTCAGAACAAAACAAACATCCTAGTTAACAACAAACCTACTATCCAAAAGGTATAGATTCATCTATCTCAAGCTTATATCTAGTGAACCATTGACTAAAGTCATATTGAACTTGAGGTAACGACGGTTTGTTTATATAGAAGATGCCTAGATAGTAACAAGTACATGCTTAATTACTTTTGGATAATACCACTTGAAGCCTTGCAATGTTGAGAGTGGGATAAAGGGTACTTTGAGACCCTAGATAAGGAACAACCTTATTGAGCTTCACTTTGTTTCGAGAATAGTTTAATAATCTCTACTAAACAGGGCCAACCACGTGTTCAAGTGGAAGCTCATTTTGACCCACCCCCCTAACATCACTCTAAATCCCCCGTTAACATCTAAAATTCATTCATTATTTCATCCATTAATAAAATGTAACATGCATTAATTATCACATGATAACATTCATTAACATGCAACATTCATCAATATTCATTAATATATTATATAATTTATGAACATTCAATAGCACATAATTAAATTCATTGACACATAAAAATCAATCATTATTAATTAAGGTGCATAGATGAAAATCATTTCTTTTTTTCTTTAATTTTCTCAATTTTAAGAAATCGTTAAGAGGAGCATCGGTGTCATTATGATCATCTCCCCTCTCATCAGTTCTTCTACCCTCTTCTCCAGAACTCAATGAACGCCTAGTTCTCTGTTGATGCAAAGGGGGGTCCTCTACAATAACAAATAAAAGGGTTAAATTAAAAACATTTTATTATAATTTGTTACAAGTATTTCAATACTTTAAAGAACTTAACCATGGCGCTCTTTACCAGATCTAGTTACATCATCAACTTCTAGATCATTTTGTCTGGCCTCAACCTCAACGTGCTCATGAACACTGGTCTCTACATCCTCTGCAGCTGCAATACAAAATGTTACATTAATCCAAACACCTATTGCAATTAAATTTGTATTACTACACCAATCAATTTAAGATGTTTAATTGTATTGATAATTAAATATAAAAAAATTGAATAGAAAATGTCTACCTCCATCACTGTGATGCACACCCGAACTAGCTTAATCATTCGCATGTGTTGTACCAGAATCAGCAGGATGCATTCCAATTTCATATGCATTGTTATCATTGTTTTCTTACTTAAAACAAATATAATCACTTTATGTTGGAACTTACCATCAAATAAACTAATTGGTAAATTATTCAATTTGAAAAAATCATCGTTTAGATTACTTACCGTGATGGATCCATCAGTAGAACCTTGTGCACTTATTTATCATATTCGTTCAACTATGGCTCTATAGCCTTGTTGGTAACCAATTATCTTGTCCTCTTCTGAGAGACTTCTATTGAACTCCACGCCCTGCATTTTTGCTTGGTATCGTGAATTTTTATTTCATTGTTTCATCAAAACAAAATTTATTGAAAATTATAAATATTTACATATGGCTTTTCATTTACTAAGACTTACAACTCATGCAACAAGTTTTGAATAACCACCAGAGCCGAGCTTGTGTTGCCTGTGCTTTTCTAGTCTTGCCTTTGTTGCCTTTGATGTGTCAAGCAATTTATGAAAAGTTTGAAATATGTTAGTTCATATAAATACAAAGAGTATTTAGTACATAATTACATTCTTAACACTATCACATACCTTCTTTTGTTGTCTGGTGGTGTATTTCCTTTTTTTCTTTCACTTCTCTCCTTCACATCCAAAATAAGATTTTTCCACTCTAAATCAGGAATGCACGGGGGACACTCATACTTTGTATTGTTTGTCTACCCATCAGAGTTGGACCGATTGAAAGAGATGTTATGTGTCAAGTTCTAGATCTACCACTAGCCTACAACATTCTACTAGGAAGACCATGGATCCACGAGATGCAGGCTGTACCCTCTACATATCATCAATGCATCAAATTTCCACACAATGGAATAGAGGTCACCATTCCTGTTGATGCCCACTATGATTGCAACAATATTAAGGCCGGTAGCATGGTCCCACACAACAAGGAGGCTATAGTTGCTCCCGAAACTACCAAAGACATGGTCATGAAAGGCTTTAGCAAAACATTAAAGCTCCAAGAGA
>MU228038.1:14353-34808 GCA_018584345.1 Thuja plicata
TATATATATATATATATATATATATATATATGAGAATAGATTTGATTGAATACATATTTTCATACCTTATCACTTATATTCCTAAAGGTGCATATATAAATGAAATGCGTATATTCACATGAATACAAGCATATGTATTTTTTGTTTCTGCATAAAAGAAGAACCATGGATCAACATACAAGCATATCTGTGTGTGTGTGTGTGTGTAGGTAATTATATATTATTATGCATGTAAATAGTTTAAAAAAAACATTTCCTTGTACATATACACATTCCATATAAATTTTTATATATTAAAGTTTTTAAGACCCTATGTATGAGCGCGCGCGCACACACACACACAAGGAGTATTTCTCTATGGTTCCAGATCCTACCTCGGATCTTTCGGAGAAACCTTTCTATAGTAGAGAAACCTCCGATTCCCGTATGGACTAGCACCTTTTTCCAAATTCCTAAAGATTTCTCTCCTTCTGGGTAATATTTCTGAGTTTTTCCTGAGATAAGACTCCTCCTTCCTCATAGAGAAACCCTAAATCCAATTATATCATACTTTTGAAATTTTCTTCTCGGAAATAATTATCAAATTTTCTCTTCTAAAAATCCCCAACCCTCACATTTGCAAATATTAAAATCCAACCATATAGTTGGAGGAGTTGCTTTACGGGAAGCAACTACTATAGTTGGTTCAAAAACATTAAAACAATTCCCGAAAGCATTAACTAAAGGTTTTATTTATATTTATTTACTTATTTAACTCACCAAGACCATAAAAGAAAAAAAGGTGAAAATAATCCTCAAGGAATTCACATAGCCCAATGGAAACTAACTAGCCTAACTCCTAGGAAGTCTCTGGTTCAAAACTCCTAGGTAAGCTAGTTTTACTTATTGAGTGATTATTACTCTATTATATTTTATTTTGCAATTACATCATTAATTGTACAAGCATAAAGATACATCCATACATAAAAATACATTTATATACAAATATATATTTATATATATGTCTGTAGTAAATATGTGTGGACCCATATATACATACACATATATATTACACAAATAAAGCATAAAATTCATATTTCAAAAGACAGAGAAGCACCATTCGTTAAATATATAAATATAAATAATAAAACAGAGAAAACATACACTAAATCATAAATCACCAAATCACAAAATCATAAAATTTCTTAACTCTCCCAACTGAGGTGACTTCCTAAATAGGAACCTAAGTCAACAAGGTTTCCTTGAGAGTGTCTTGGAAATATTTCCACACAACAATGTTCGAGGATTTTTTAAAGGCACGCTCACACACACACACACACACACACACACATACACACACACACACACAATCTGTTTTCTTTTATGGACATTTAAAAAAAAAATTATTTAGAAAATTTTTTTTAAAAAAAATTAGGGCATTCCTTGGAGGCCGCAGGGTTGGGCATCTCAATCGCCGCCCATGGTTGAATCCATAGGGAAGCAGCTCGGTCTCTACCCATGGCTGAAGCCATAGGGACGTAGCATGACCATCGCCCGTGGCTGAAGCAACAGGGGGCCAACACGGCCACTGCCCCTGGTGGAAGCCACAATTTGGGGTGGCTCGCTCGCCACCCGTGGTGGAGGCCACAAGGTGGGGCAGCTCGTCCACCGCCCATGGAAAAAGCCACAGGGCAGGAATGACACAACTGCCACCCATGGAAGAAGCCATAGGGGGGTTGTCACCTCCCCTCCCATGGTTGTTTTTTTCTAAAAGAATAAAATAATAAAATAATATCCCTACAATACATAAAAGAAAAGAAATATAAATCGTCTCCCCTGCAACTCTAAATCAGCCATTAAACCTGCAACAACAAAAAAAAAGGAAAAGAAATATGAGGGAAGAGGAAAATAAGGAGGAAGAAAATGTTTCCCTAACCCTAATTTTGGATTAGGGTTTGGATTGGAAGGAGGAAGAGAAGAGAGAGAAGAGGGAAGATAATGAAGATATAAAATGAGTTCAAATCTCATATTGGGTAACTTGAAACCCTAAGCAGGGTTAAGATAAGAAAAAATAGTAAAATATTATGTAGTCTAGTATTTTAGGAGGGAAATTTCTTTTGTTATTAGCTGTGTCTCCGCATTTTAAAAATTGTCTATTTACCTAGCAAGAGTAGTTTATAGAGAAATTTTAGAATTCTAGTGGAAATTTTATTATGAGAGGATTATAGCGATCAAATTATCATGTTAATCATTTAAGTCCCGATTATTAATTAATGGTTTTAATTAACATGATATTATATGATTTAAATTATTGTTATAATATAACACATCTTTTTAATTAATGTGAGACTTAATATTCAATGGTTTAAAAGAGCTTGTTAAAATTGTAATTAAAATATTGTTATAATGGTAAGCCTTATATTAATTGGTTGTAGATGAGGCCCTTAAAACGTAAAAAAAGGAAACTATATTAAGTTAGGATAAATATAATTCCAACAACTCTTTGGTGTAAAAAGATTGAGGTCTTCCAATATATATAAAAATATATATCTAGATATATGTATTATCTAAACCTTGTGAAATATCATATTGAAACATAGTGCTCATTATGTGACTAATAAAAAGATTGTAATAAATATTTATTTTATAAGTTCTAATATAACCCGTTATGGATAGTTAAATTATGATTATGATGTTTAATTAATATTATTCCAACATAGTTGTAATATGAGGGCTAGAAAAGACATTGTTATATTAATATAATTATAATACAAGATTTCACTTTATTAATTTTAACATATTACTTAATCCTATATAGGGGTAACCTAGTCCCCATAATGCTTGTGTTTCAATAATAAATTTACCAAAGGTTTGTAATTACCTAAGTGAAGTATGCTACAGTATAAGAACTTATCTCATTATTTGGCCGTTTATTATATTAAGTAGTGATTTAATAAACACAACTAATAATGTTGTAATGTTAAGTATCAATAAATTTTTTTTATAATGCATCCCTAAAGATAAAAATGGAAAGATTGGAGGGAAATAATGCGAGATTATTAATTAATAATGCAAATGTTAATATGATTTATTACACCCTCTTTATTAAAATGTATTTAATCAGTTTTAAATATTTAACTCTAATTAAGGGAAATCATGCTAGCTAAACCAAATGACCTTGACATGAGAACCCTCATTTGCAAATCTAACCAGATACCTTTGAGATCCGGTCTTGTTGTAATTCCTATAGTGAACTTATTAATACCTCTACCTTAGTGCATGTAACATATTAGTTGTTTTATCACAATAAAAAAAAAATTGTTGGTGTGTTTTTGCCCATAAATTTTGGGCATGACAACTGGAATAACACAAAGTTGATCACCGCAAATAAATAATTTATTCATAGATCAGCATAAAACATAATGTTGCACTTAGAACACCATAACTTCACTTGGAGAGAAAATCAACATAAGATATTTGAATTAGAATAATGCATAGACATTTGGAATGTATGCCTACCAAACTGCATACTTGAAAACATCAATCCAGATCAATGCAAAGCATTTTCTAGACCTATCCTAACTATTCTTGATAGCCAACCTTACTATTAGAAAATTACAAAACAAAAATGTTAGCTCTAAGATTTTGTAGACTTAAAACTAGGATAGTACAACATTCAAAAACCATACATGATAACACCAAGATTATAAGTCACCAAATTATTATGTGGGGAAATGCAAATCATTTCCCTATAAGGACATCAGATACTCGATCTTGCATATACTGGTTTCACATACTTGTTACCTTTTGGATATAAAACATACTCACTTCTCATTGATAATTCGTATAGTAGGTTCTACTTTAGCATGTAGAGTAGTCATCTTTACTTCTGGTCTTTTGGTCCTTTCTTTCTTTATAGACAAAAGAAATGATTCATCATTGACGCAAGGAGGGTCAAGGATATGGGGCCCAAGGCTCACCCAACTACCAAGCCACCTTTTAGAACCAATGCGGAAGCAAAACAACACAGTGAGAGAAGAAAACATAGAGATCCCTTATATTAACTTGATCAAAATCATTACATGTCGGGCTGTAAGGCCTTCCTATTTTGGGCCATATATTCAATGTATTACAATAAGATCTTCATACAATAGAGATCACAGACCTTTGATCTCAATATCTAAGCATTTGCTTTCTTGCTCTAAGAAGGATGCCTAAACTAAGAACATACAACCAAATATATACAAGAGTCCACCAAATAAGTTGGCGCTCAAACCCATAAGTGAGACCCAAATTTAGGTCCACACAGATCCCAATGAGATACCCCAAATAAATTAAGCCATCAAAATTAACTGAAGAATTTGGCCAAAGATCCAGCTTCCAAAATAAGCATCTCAGGCAAAAGAACACTGAAAATCAGCAACCATCGGTAAGCCATACCCGACCATCAAAAAACTCATCGGTAAGGACATCACCAAAACCCATTGGTAAATCATGAATGAAACCCTTTGATAAAAGTATGACCAAGCGATAGAGACAAGCATGCTTGAGAAGCAGAACTCGAGCGATAGAGAACAAACTAAAGAAAACATATTTTTGGTTGTACATGATTTCCAATGACCAAAGATGCTCCTGTATCAGACACCTGGGGTTACAGGAAATGATTCTCTAAATCATTTATCAGGTCCAACCTAAAATGAATCCAACTTAGATTAATAAATCCAAGATGTGTCCTCAATTGGTCTATTCTTCCACTTCACCAGATACTCCCTGTATTCTTTTCCTCTTATACTTCTGTCAATTCTTTGTTTCAAAATATTTTCAACTTCTTCTATCTGTTTCTTAGGATAATCACTTGGTAATTTCATTTCTTCATCAGGTTCATGATATTCATACAAGTTTTAAATATTGAATATAGGTGATATATCCATTTCATTAGGTAATTCAACTTCATAAGCATTTCCACTATCAAATCTTCTCAGTATTTTGCAAGGACCAAATTTCTTCATCTGCAGTTTACCATATGTTTCAATAGGAACTCTTCCTTTCTTCAGATGAACCATCACTGCATCACCAACTTCAAATGTTTTATATCTTCTTGATATGTCTGCATTGTCTTTGTACTTTTGATTACTTTTCTCCAGGTTCAGTTTTACATCTTCATGCAATGTCTTCATAAATTCTGTAAAATTCCTCTGCTTCAGCACTTCTTTTCTCTTCTCTAGTAATATCTCTCAAATCTTATATACCTCTCGGCTGTGTGCCATGAAAAATCTCAAAAGTTTTCTTTCCGGTACTTCTATTACTGAACTGTTGTATGCAAACTCTGCTTGTGCCAACATCAAATCCCAATTGCCTAGTGTGTCTCCAACTAAGCATCTCAACAAATTACCCAAACTTCAATTTACAACCTCTGTTTGTCCATCAGTTTGTGGATGAAATGTAGAACTAAAATTTAACTCAGTATCCAACTTCTTCCAAAGTGTTCTCCAAAAATAGCTAACAAACTTACTGTCTCGGTTATAGATGATACTCTTTGGTAATCCATGCAATTTGACAATTTCCTTAGAAAAGATATACTATATGTACTGCATCTGATGTTTACTTACATGGTATGAAATGTGTCATCTTAGAGAATCTATCCACAATAAAAAATATGAAATCATTACCTCTTTCTATCCTAGGTAAGCGAAGAACAAAATCCATGCTGATATCACTCCAAGGTTTCTCAGGAACAGTAATAGGTGTATACAAACTGGTATTCTGACTCACTCCTTTTGAAACTTGACAAACTCCATAGCTTTTCACAAATTTATGAACATCCTTATACAACCGAGGCCAAAAACACCTCTCCTCCAGCAAACTCAACATCTTATCAATGCCAAAATGTCCAGCCAATCCACTACTATGTTTTTGTTTTATCAAATTTGTTCTCATTGAACCTCTCGGTATACACAACTAAATACCCTTGAACAACATATCTTCCTGAATGAAATAGTCTTCATATTTACTTGATTTATTTGAATTAGGTTCTCTGCACACTCTCCACTACTCTAAAAAATTAGGATCACTTTCATACAATTTCTTCATGTCATCAAAACCAAGAACTTTAATTCTCATTTTAGTTAACAAAGATATTCTTCTACTCAATGCATCAACAACTTTGTTAGAAACTCCACTCTTATGCTTAATCACAAATGTAAATCTCTACAAATACTCTACCCATTTCATATGTCTCTGATTCAAATTATTTTGACTACCCAAATACTGTAAAGCCTTATAATCAGTATACAACACAAATTTATTTGGCATCAAATAATGTCTCCACTTCTTCATAGCTTGCACAATAGCATAGAACTCCTGATCATAGACAAAATATTTCCTTTTTGCATCATTCAACTTTTCACTAAAGAAAGCAATAGGTTTACCTTCTTGAGTTAATATAGCTCCAATTGCACTTCCACTTGCATCACATTCAACTTGAAATACCTTATTGAAATTAGGTAATGCTAGCACAGGTAATTCAACAACCTTTAGCTTCAAAGCTCTTATTATCTCAATGTGTCCATTTGAATTCTCTTTTGTCTCCTTTCATTGTCTCAGTCATAACATTACAAATAGAACTAAAATTTCTGATAAACTTCCTGTAAAAACTTTCCAATCCATGAAATGAACTTACCTTAGTGACATTTTCAGATGTTGGCCAACTCAATATAGCCTCAACCTTCTCAGGATCCATCTTCAAACCATCAGCTAAAATCACAAAACCCAAATACACAAGCTCTTGTTTCATGAAGGAACACTTTTTCAGATTTATCAACAACTTTTCCTCTTTCAATCTCTACAACACTTATCTTATATGCATTAAATGCTCTTCTCTAGTCTTACTGAATATCAGAATGTCATCCAAATATACAATCACACATTTATTGAGGAATTTCTTCAGAACTTCATTCATTAACCTCATAAATGTACTCGGTGCATTAGTTAAACCAAAAGGAATAACCAACCTCTCATACAAACCCTCCTTTGTCTTGAAATAAGTTTTCCTTTCACCACCTTCTCTGATTCTGATTTGGTGATATCCATTTTTCAAATCAATTTTGGTAAAATATCTTGCTCCACTCAAACAATCCATTATGTCATCCATTCTCGGTATAGGAAACCTATAATTCACTATGATTTTGTTTATTGCTTTGGAATCAGTGCACATTATCCATTCTCCATTCTTCTTAGGTGCCAAAAAATAGGTACTACACATGGACTAAAACTTTCTTAGATTAGACCTTTGTTCAACAATTCATGAACTTGTCGATTATGCTCTTCATTCTCGGTCGGTGTTAACCTATGTGGTACTTTTTTTGGTAAACTAGCTCCATGAATCGGATCCATATAGTGATTTATATCTCTCATTGGTGGCAAACCATTAGGTATATTATCTAAAATTATCTCCTTGTACTCAGTAAGAAACTTTCCAACTTCTGTAGGAATTTCATCTTCTGTATTCTTACTTGGTTTGTTAGGAATCAAAGTGTAACATATATCATCTCTTTTGAAATCCTTAACAAAATTTATACCTTCCATGAGACAAACTTTCACGGATGTACATACCTCATCAACAGATTCTTCAACCAAAGGTAACAAAATTTGGTTCTTACCATCAACCCAAATAGAATATTTATTCAGCCCAAGGCTCACCTGACTACCAAGCCACCTTGCAGAACCAATGTGGAAGCCAAACAAAACAATGAGAGAAGAAAACATAGAGATCCCTTATATTAACTTGATCAAAATAATTACATGTTGGGTTGTAAGGCCTTCCCAGTTTCAGCCATATATTCAATGAATTACAATAAGATCTTCATACAATAGAGATCACAGACCTACGATCTCAATATTTAAGAATTTTATTTCTTTCTCTAAGAAGGATGCCTAAACTAAGAACATACAACCAAATATATACAAGAGTCCACCAAAGAGCTTGGTGCTCAAACCCATAAGTGAGACCCAGATTTAGGTCCACATAGATCCCAATGAGAGACCCCAAATCAATTAATCCATCAAAATTAACTAAAGAAGTCAGCCAAAGATCCAACTTCCAAAATAAGCATCTCGGGTAGAAGAACACTGAAAATCAGCAACCATCGGTAAGGCATACCCAAGCATCAGAAAACCCGTCAGTAAGAACATCACCGAAACCCGTCGGTAAAGCATGACTGAAACCCATCGGTAAAGCATGACTGAAACCCGTCGGTAAAAGAATGACCGGGCGACAGAGATGAGCATGCCCGAGAAGCAAAACCTGAGCGATAGAGAACAAACTAAAGAAAACATATTTTTGGTTGTGTAGGATTGCCAATGACCCAAGATTTTCCTGCATCAATCATTTAAATCATTATCATCTTCATCTTTGAACAAGTGTTCCTCTGTAGTACATAATCTTTTATTTTCTTTTTTTCTTTGATAAAATTTATTTTTTATATCATCATATCCTTTAAATTCTTCCTAATAAGGACACTTAGAAGAAAAATGACCAATTGTACCACAATTAAAGAATTTTTAAGGTAACTTATCTTTGTATTTGTTAGTTCCTCTCACCATTCTTCTTACAAGGTTTACTTCAATTTTATCCATGTCTTCTTCCACTCCATCTCTAGGTTTGAGCAATGCTTTAAATACTTCTTCCTTCCTCTTTTCTTCAGTTCATTAATTTCAACAATATCAAAAGCAGATAGTGAACTGAGAATTTGATCCAAGGTGTAGCAATTAAAATCATGACTTTCTTCAATTACATCTTTCTTTGGCTTGTAGGGTTTAGGAAGGGTCATTAATACTTTTCATACTACTTCCTTTTCCTCAATTGATCACCCAACATCCTTTACGACATTTATAGTCTCATTTATTCTGTGAATATAGGCTTAAATGATCTCATCATCACCCAATTTCATATTTTTAAACTTGTGCTTTAGATTTGTTACCTTGGATTCTTTTTTTGGATCACCTTCATTGAAACTGCTTACTTTATCCCATAACTCTTTCAGGGATGAATCTCTAATACCAATTATTGAATGCACATTAGGACTGAGAGGGGGGTGAATTAGTCTGGACCACAATAATAACTTTATTTTAGATCGTGACAATCTTCAAATCACCATAAGAAATTATCTCTTATGAAATAATAATAAAGTATAAAAGTAGGATCAACACAAGAAAACTAGATTTACGTGGAAAACCCAAGAACGGGGAAAAAACATGGTGATAATATTACTCACTATATGAATAATTTATATTACAATGATTAGGCTCACTTCCTGAACTTGTACAACTAGGGCTCACTACCTTAGAGAAATTTACAAAAGATTTGTTTAACTAAAACTCATTGTTTTTTAACAAGATACATAATTATCTACTAGAAGACTCACTATCAACCATCAACATGAACTTTAGAAAGAAGGATCATCTGGATATGAATCAACAACAACCATTCTTTGAATTTATTTATTTGATTCTTAGGTTACTGTACACCTGCTTATTTTATTCCTCTTATTTCCTTTAAAAAATACGCTCTTCTATCTTTTTCCACACTACTCCACACACACTTATTTTTTCCATGAATTCATTCCATAAATATAAGATAGATAACTAAAAGCTTCACTACAAGCTAGACTTAACTAGGATAAAACAATATTATGTAATATAGGTCATTCATACCAAAGAAACATGAACCGGTCAACTCAGTGAGAAATAGGGGACCAAAAAATACACCCTTAAGATAGATCTAATGGTGCACACATTAATTAAGGTCACTTATGAAATGTAATGTGTGAAAAGGAAATTGAAGCTTGTAAACCCAGTTGGAAAATAAACATCTTCTGAAGAAACCTTGAATCATGCAAATTTTTGGAAATAATGGAATGGTGTGTACTGAGAGGGGAGGGGTGAATCTGTACCCTTAAAAATTTTAGTCAATTAATATTGATCCTTTAGTAATCAATTGCTTGTATTACCAACCATATGTGTTATTCTATCTTTATGCATGTAATATCAATTCATAAACTCCATTAGCATGTAAACATTCATAGAAACATTCATTAAATGTAATGACACATGACACAAGATTTGGTAATGCAAAAAACCCCTGTTAGAAGGTAAAAACTGTGGTGGGGATGAAACCCACAAAAAATTCACTATCTCCAGAATAGAAGGGGTCGGTTAAGGCTTACAAGTTGATCACTTCTGATGATCTTACCCTGTTAAGAGTAACATGTAGAGACTGGTTAAGGTCTACTCTGTTAAGAGCTTTAACAACACTATTTAGTGTGCACGCGGTTAAGAGATTTACAAAGGATTATTAAATCCACCTTCTCAAAGGATTTGTTCTATTTTCTACACTTGTTAGAATGTAGTCAAAAATATTCATTGACCTGAGTATATGCAATCTAGAATTGGTGATTACAAATAAACTAAAGTTCACATGTATAATTATCACCTATACTGATTGATCAATACCTTTGTTCTACTCGGTAGCCTTGAATATGGTTCTTGATAACCATTTTCATCTTTTGTTGTTCTTCTACATAAAACTCTCAGTTTGATCCATAGATGTGCTCCTCGGCTAAAATCATGATCACATCATCTTTGTTTTGAATGATTACATATCTATTTATAATATGAGTTTTACCTAAATGAGTCTCATGCATAACAATGTTAACTCTATGCTAAAATGTTTACAACTTGACCTTGATCTCCTAGTTTGCATGTTTCTAATCAGTTAGACTGATTAAAACAATTACAATTACTTTACTTTTCCCTCAAGAAATGGATTTAAAGAAAATAAAAAATATAAATATAAAACACAAGTGTTTTATCTGACGTGGAAGTCAGATCCACATTTCTCGGGATTATAATTATCTCTCAGTAGACTAGTGCTCAGGTTGCTCTGTAGTATTCCTGTTGGGTTCCTTTATGAACTGTCTGCCAGGTTCCTTTGTTATCTGCTCTGTCGGGTTCCTCTATTGGGTTACTCTATCAGTTTACACTATCAGGTTCCACTTCAACATTTCTGGGTTGCACTTATAAACTCTGTCATCGATTTACAGTGTAACCTACTCTATCAAGTTACACTAAAAACTTTGTTGTCGCATTCCCTTGTGAAGTTGTCTGACGGGTTGCACTAAACCTATCTTTCAGTGTTGGTGTTACCGACAGTTTCAAAATAGTTTTCCCTTTTATACTAATGGAAAAATATGTCATCAATCTACCCCTTTGACATTAGTATCAAAAACTGATATGTGCAAAACTAAAATGTTGTAGTATGTACACCATGTATTCACATTGTCATTATGAATCCCCCTATGTATATGTTCTGGTATAGTATATGCACTTTGAATTTATACTATTTTCCCTTTTCACCTTATCTTCTCCCTTTATCATATCATTTTCCCCCTTTTTTGATATTAAGGGCAAAGGCGTAATTACCTTTCAACTTGTCAAAAATGTGGGAATGGGATTTCTTCATGTCTTCCATCATTTTCTCTCATTTATCCTGAAGGTGTTCCAAGGCCATATGCTCCAATGCAATTCTTGCGTGCATGTCATAGATGTTGTCGGTCACAGACATCTCTGGGGTGGCAATCAATTGTCTTTCCATTGTCATATGTTGTTGCAGTAGTGTAATATTTAGTAGGAGTAGAGCCTGTAGCTTGGTTATCTCATCTCTGAACTTTGATTCTACCTCTTGAATCTTAAGTCTCAAGTGCTTTGCTTCCATTACCTTTTCATAATGCAACTTGATTGCATTGTTAGTGGTTGAGAAACCATGTGCACTAGTAGTAAGATCTACATCTATCTTTGCAATCTTTTCACTATTTTCCTTAGTGAATTTTTCTATTGTGCATAACTACTAAACTAAGGTTATAGCTTCTAAAATGATTGGTTCCAATTCATTTACTAGTTCAGAAAACTTTACCTTGTATTCGGCCACTTCTTGGCTATTTTTTTCTGTCAATTTGTACTGGTACTTTTGTTCTACATGTTCTTCTATGGTCTTCTCTGCATCCACATTCTGTGATGTGATGGCTTTAGTAAGAATGGCTAATTGATCAATGATAGAAGTGTTTTGATCAATATATGTATTAGGTACAATCTACTAAAGTATCTCCTTTGTTGTCTCTAGTACCTGAGTTTCCTTTGTCTCCTTCTTAAGCTTATCTTGGATAGATTTTCTTTTAAAAATTTTAGCATACTTTGTAAGTGCCTCTAGATCCAATGTCCTTGGATCATAGGCTGGTATCTTAATAATCTCATCCAATGTAACTAGATTCTTATTCTTTTTCTTCTTCTTCTTGGATAGAGTTGTGGAGGGACCTATATGTAGTACCATAGAATGTTCCTTTGCTTGTTCTGATGTGCTTGGTGAAGGATTTGGAGTATGTGTACCTTTATCCTACTGCTCAGTGTCTACCTATCAGTTGGGAGTGGATGTCTCCACATCAACCTTAGCTTTATCTGCAACATTTTCTTTGGTATCCTTAGGAGTGGCATCACCTTGTTTCTCTTCTTCACCTTTATATTTTTTATCTCCATCTATTTCTTTTGGTTCTCCATCTGTTATATCTTTCTCTCCATCTATATTTTTTTCATCAAATGTCTTTTTCGGTTCCTCTTCTCCTTTATCTTCGGGTATGCTTGCATCAGGCTCGGGTGATTTCTCCTTTTCTGAGATGATATTGATAGCTTGTATCAATAGTGGCATTTTCCCTGGTATATGTACCTATGCAACATCATTTTTTGTGTCATGTTCCTTGGATTGGTCAGAGGTAACAGTAACATCTTCATCTACCTTTACCTCATCTGCATGATCATCTCTAATGATATCTATGATATTTGTATCTATGATTGTATCATCTGTAATATCCCCTAATGATTGTAGAATATGAGGAATGTCATCCATTACCTTGCTTTCTTCTGTATTTAATTCAGTTTGAGTGACATCCTCATCCTCATTTATCAGAATGTGCTCTGGGCTCAGTATAGCCTCTTTTTCTTCATTGTGAGGATTTTCGGTAAGTTCTAATGCTCTCTTGGGACTTGTGTCATTTTCAAGTATATTGAGTTCTTTTCTCCAAGTATCCTCACTTTATTTGTCAAGCTCAATAAAGTTTCCTTGTAGGAATTTGTAAGCTCTCAATTTTTCTAAAAACCTTCTTGAATGTAACTTCATCATTTCGTCAATTTCTTCCATTTTGGACTTTGGTGGCATAACAAAAACTTGTGTTCTTTCCCTTATCTATTTTTCAGAATTTAATGTGAATGTCCACCTTGCTGATAGTTTGTCAAGAAGTTCTTGTGGCATTTTACCTTCAAACTGTAATGGTATATATTTAAATATACACATTGTTGTGATGATTGCTTCCTCTATCTTGTTCTAATCCTTGGGATTCAAAGTTAGCCATTTTCTAATCTTAGGGTCAGTTATTGAACCTGCCTTGATCATTGATGCACATACCTCATCAATTATAGTAGGAAATTTTTTCTTAATAGGTTGTAGTTGCTCACTCTTATCTTGCACAATGTCCTCTATATCTTCTTTTGTTCGGATTAGTCTTTTTCTCCTCTTTGGTTCTGAAGTTTGTCCAGTTTGAGGCTTCCTTTTGTAATTCCTCACCTGTCCTTTCTTGACTAGTGGTGAGTCTTATTTAGTAGTTTGAATCCTTGTCCGTGATGCAACATTAGTCCTTGGTTTCTTTGTAGGTGGTGGTGGTGCATGAGACTTTGTAGATTCAGAGTCACTCACTTGTTGACCTTCAGCGATGGGTGACTGTCCCTCGGTTTCTTCTTGTGGTTTCATTTCTTCTTCATTGACCGATAAATTCTTCTCAAGTGTTTTGACCATTTTGGTCTTCTTTCGGTCGATCTTCTTCACAAATAAGCCTATTTCTATTCTTTCCTTGGCTTCCTCATAGGTTCCAAACTTTGGTTGTGATTTTTCCAATGGTTCATTTAACAATTCTTCAATAGCATTGGTGGCTTAATCTATGTTGATCTCATGTCAAGTGGGGCTAACCATGCTATCCTCAGTACAACTAGTTTGATCAATGTGGTATCGTCGTCCACCATAAAACAAATTTTAGTCTTATACTTGTCTACCCATTTTTCTGGTATCCTCATCCTTTTCTACATTTTGTCCTTAAATCCAGTGAAATATTCATCCACGACTGATGTAAAGTTGTCCCCTAGTGACTTGATGAATTCACTGTTTTGAATTGTCACTGGTCGGGAAGTATCCTAGTTGACATTACCAATAGATGGAAAGAAGTCTTGAAAGTAGAAAAATATGCACATTAGGAGTGATCCAAAATTACATGAATTGGACTTTGCAGACTTGATTGTCCTCAATTTCTCATCTAACTACTTTAGAAGAAGCTCGAATAGATCCAACTGCAATCCCTTCTTTACAATCTTGTGTGCAGTGTCTACTACTTTGAATGCAATACTGTTCATCATGCTAGCTTGATATATCTTGTATCCGAGCACAAAAGCACCAAATTTAATTTTTGGATCCTTGATGGAATTTACTTTCAATCCTCTGCCATCCCATTCTGCACCTATCATCTTCTCAATCTCAGGGTGAGAAGGGTGTTTGAGTTCCTTGGCCTTGTCACTTATAGGATAACCAATCACAACATGTATCACATCTCTGGTGATCTGTTTTGGCTCATCCAACCACATCTTTTGGTCATGCACTCTTCTCAACACTATCCTGATCCATTTGGTCTTAAACTCCTTTGGGAACATTAGGGCACATATCAGCCCTTTGACCTCAATGTGTTTATTTTCCTCCTTGATGGTTCCACCTGTGCAAAGCTTCTTGTAAGCTTTCTCGACCTCAAGATCTCCTATCTCAGCGATCTTGCAATGTATGTAGGCTCAGACGTCTTTGATCAATAAAACCCTAGGTGAAATGTTGGAGAACGCACCAACATCATTGGGTTGTGAGGCAACCTCTGGACAGAACTTGTGTTTAGGTTCTTTGCAAGTGGCATTCTTGATCATATTAACCTTTTTCTCTTTGGCATTCTTGATCTTGGTTACACAGGATGTGGTTGCCATGATTTCTAAAAATTAGGGATTTTTCCATAAAAAGAACAATGAGCTCGGTGATGTTACTTACTTAACCTTCTAAAATTTGTTGTGATTCTGTTTGAATGTTGTGAATTTGTTGGTTAAACACTTCTGCAATCTGGTCGCTCTGTGCTCTGCTTCTTCGCTCTAAATTGCTGGTGAATGAAATGAAGTCTCTATAATCCTTTTATAGATGGTGACCTAAGTGGCATCATTAATGCTTCACCTACTTTTTGGGTGTCAAAGATGGAGTCACTCAAGTATTACACAACCTTTTGGCTCAGGGTAAGTGACAACTCACTTAACCTTTCACATGTTTACCAACGGTGCTCAGTAAATAGTGAAGAATTTAATGTCTTTTACATGATTACTGACAAGTCTCAGGTTACATTGTTTAACTTAGCTTTCACATGTACACCAATGATTCTTGGTATGTGTCGACTGACAAGATTGAATTCACAAATTCATAAAAAGTAATACCATAGTGCATCTTTAATCATGCTAGCTTAGAATTTCATCAATGTATAATGGAACTGATGTAAAATATAACTTGGTATAGTGCAGTTCCATACTTACTTGTTCTGCTTAGGTGGGGGTGGTGATGTCACTAGATCCATTGGATAAGGCGTCACCTATTGTATGCTAGGTCCAGCATCATCATTGTTGTTAGCTTTTACCCACATATTGTTTCTCATCTTCCTGATGTCTTCAATGGTATTTCCATTGGGAAAAGTGCTTATTTCTGTCACTCAGTCTTTGTAGTCCTTGCTTAGATGACTGACCCTATGACAGTGTAAGCATGCCATTCCGGGTTTAGTCTAGCTTCTAGACCTTCTTGTCCTATTCCTCATGCATTTTTCAGCTATGTGACCATATCTTCCATGTGCTGTGCAATTTTCCCATGTATTGTAATCCCAAACATATGAGTTACTGACTCTTTTTGGTTGATAAGAATTTCCTTGTTCTTTAGGCTTTCATGCTTTCTTTTCCTTCTTCCTGCATTCAAGAGATGTGTGCCCATGCATTTTTCACGTAGGATAGTATTTTTCCATGTAGGTTTCCTTCTTTGGTTGTTTCACCTTAGATTTACATTCATATGCTTTATGTCCTTTCTTGTTACAATTATAGTAGTTTCCTATGAACATAGATGAGGATTAGGAGTACCTTTCATTTTGCTTCTGCAAACATTTTATGTGTGGCCTTGTTTCCATAGTGATTACATGAATGCTTTCTTGGTCTTGGATTTGCATAGACATCTTTTTTATCATCTTGGTATGGTGATTCTCCATGCACGGTATACCCTAGTATGGTATTATTGTTGACTCTTCTTTGTCTATCCAGAAAATCATCTATCCTTTTTGTGTTTTCTTTAGCTCTCTTAATCATATCATTTTGTTGTTTCTTAATCCTTACTTTGTGCTTTAGTTTTTCATTTTATTCTCTTTTCTCACCAATAGCTTCTATTTTCTCAATGAGTTCTATGTTTACTTGGGCTACCTCCTGACTTATAAGAATAGCTTGATTGGTGATCTCATGATGATGTTCAACAAGCCATTGTATTTATGACTCTTTCTCTTGTAGCTATTCAGTGATCTTCCTCTTGTCATCAATAGCTAGTGTTCTTTCTTGGTCATCTTGTCTAGCATTGTTCACAACATCAATAATCCTTACCATTTGTGTCTCTTGACCATTTTTCAGTATCTTTACTTTCTTTGTTAGATGTTGATTTCTTTCATTCAGATTTGTGATGCTTCCTTCAGATGTGTCTGATGTATTGCTAGATGTAGATCCCGATGACTCAAACAAATCAGGTATCTCTTCTTCATGATAGTCTGTTTCATTACAACGAGATGCCATAACCTTTATTTCTCTCATCTTGACTCTAACTTCTTTATATTTCTCATAGAAGATATGTATCTCTAACTTCTGATTCTCAATACTTTTGTCTAGCTTATACCTTTCCATTGTATGTTCTTTTCTCTTGATTCTTTTAAACTTTTCAAATAAGAGATCTAGCTCTGATACCAATTATTGGAAATAATAGAATGGTGTGTATTGAGAGGGGAGGGGTGAATCAGTGCCCTTAAAACTTATAGTGAGTTAACCTTTATCCTTTAGTAATCAATTGCTTGTATTACCAACCATAGGTGTTATTCTATCTTTATCCATGTAATATCAATTCATAAACTCAAATAGCATGTAAACATTCATAGAAACATTCATGAAATGTAATGACACGTGACACAAGATTAGGTAATGCAAAAAACCCCTGTTAGAAGGTAAAAATTGCGGTGGGGATGAAACCCACAAAAACTTAAATATCTGTACAACAGAAGGGGTCGGTTAAGGCTTACAAGTTGATCACTTCTAATGATCTTACCCTATTAGGAGTAACATGTAGAAACTGATTAAGGTCTACTTTTTTAAGAGATTTAGCAACACTATTTAGTGTGCACTCAGTTTAGAAATTTACAAAGGATTGTTAAATCCACCTTCTCAAAGGATTTCTTCTATTTTCTACACTTGTTAGAATGTAGTAAAAAATATTCATTGACCTGAGTATATGCAATCTAGAATTTCTGATTACAGATCCAATAAAGTTCACATGTATAATTATCACCTATAGTGATTGATCAATCCCTCTGTTTTGCTCGGTAGCCTTGAATCTGGTTCTAATAACAATTTTCATCTTTTGTTTTTCTTCTACATAAAACTCTCAGTCTGATCCATAGATGTGATCCTCGGCTACAATCATCATCATATCATCTTTTTTCTGGTTGATTACACATCTATTTATACAATGAGCTTTACCTAAATGAGTTTCACGCATAAAAATGTTAACTCTATGATCAAAGGTTTACAACTTGACCTTGATCTCCTAGTTTTCATGTTTCTAATCAGTTAGACTGATTAAAACAATTACAATTACTTTACTTGTCACTCAAGAAATGGATTTAAAGAAAATAAAAAAGATAAATATAAAACACAAGTGTTTTATCTGACGTGGAAGTCAGATCCACATTTCTTAGGATTAGAACTGTCTCTCGGTAGACTGGTGCTCAGGTTTCTCTATAGTCTTCCTATCGGGTTCCTCTGTGAACTATCTATCGGGTTCCTCTGTTGTCTTCTCTATCGGGTTCCTCTGTTAGGTTACTCTTTTGGGTTACTCTATCAGTTTACACTATCGGGTTCCACATCAACATTTTTGGGTTGCACTTGTAAATTGTGTCATCAGTTTACATTGTAATCTACTCTGTCAGGTTACACTATAAACTTTTTTGTCGGGTTCCCTTTTGAAGTTTTCTTTCTGGTTGCACTAAACCTATCTTTCAATGTTGGTGTTATCGACGATTTCAAAACTGTTTTCCCTTGTATACTAATAGAAAAATATGTCATCAACAGATCTCCACGCACAAGAGTGAGACCCAAATTAACATGTCAACATTACTTGTGAAGTATACCTAGACCAAAAGAATGATCTCAGATGATGTAGGATATTCAGATATACATGAGCGCAACATAACTAAACATATTGAGTATAGAACATTAAATTTCACTCGTGAGCCACAAACATTACTAGAAAACATAGTGTATGATTAGGAAATAATAAGAACATCATTCAACAAAATTGTATCCAAACATATGTGAAGGACACCAAAGATACTTTGAACCATTCTAACAAAGTTCACTACTTATCAGAGAACTTTACGAATACTAGAGTATTAAACTTAACTTCAACTACAATACAAATTTTACCACAAGTAGTAGAAACAAACCAAAACATCACTTTACAATATCCGGACCACTACTAACTATTCTAACAAGTTTGACATCTTGACCACTACTAACTAGTCTAATAAGTTTTACATCAATGAAAAAAAAAACATGTACCCCTTAGTGGTACATTTGTTTCCTCTGGAAACTAATAGAGAGAATTGTTTAAGATTTTATTGAAGATCTTGAGAACCCCCTTATATTTGGTATCCTTCAAATAGTTTTCAACGTGGCAGATGTTTTGGAGGAATTTATAAAGCATTCTAAGTCTTTGTGGAGACTTGTGGAGGTATTTGTGATCTTTGTCCATATTATAGAATTTTTTAATATAATAAATACATGGTTAAAAATATGACAAATCTTAATATCGTATTGATATTTTCATTTAGTAGTATTTTAAAATATACAAACTTTCTGAAAATTACTTATATTTGTATTTTCTATAAATCAAGAATTTGGGAACCATATAGGAAGGTTCAACCCCAAGGTGCAAGAAAATTAAGCTCATTCCAAGCCTAGATGGGGTATTTTAATTGGCTTAAACTATTATGCACTCATGTTATAACATGATTATGCCACTAAAACATGACCAATCCTAAACTTGTGTCACAGTTTTATAAATGAAAAGGTTAACAACACCAAAATTGTTCAACTTCAATGGGATAAAAGTGGCATTTATGTTTGGAATTTGAAGAGGATGTAAACTGATGAAATGTGTAAAAATGGATGAAGTTTATCCCTATTATTTTTTAAGAAGAATTGATATCTTTTTAAATTTTTATTGCTAATTTTTCAATTGCTGAAAAATACTCCAAATCAAGGGGCTAACCTCTCACCAAAACACTATATGAAAATTAAAAAAATTTCCTCTTATTTCAAACATATTTTAGATGACATTTATAGTGAGTGAATGCAAAAAATAAATAAATTTTTGATGTATATTTTCTTGGTTATAACAATTCAAAGTCTGACTTACCCGAAATTGATAGTTTTCATCTCCCACCTTATTTTCTCTATCAAATATATACTGATAAAAAAATTATAGATTATCAAAAAGGACTCTCTCCTCTAGTGAACCATATAATTTTTAAATTTTTCTGATATGATTTACTATTCTTTTTTCTTTTTTCTGAATCAACATCTTCTCAAATGTTAAAATACCTACTTGGAGTATTTTGTAATTATAATATATTGTATCTAATCAAGACACAATAAAAAATATATGAGCATATTCTTGACTCCGAGCTCTAAAAAAGAGTATTTTTGGTTTCTTCAAAAAGTTTATTTTTTATGGACAAATCAGTTGCAGAAGTCATAAGTTCTGAAAGTTTGTAATTTTTTTAATTTGGTTGTCACTTAGGATGCCACACAAGCAGTTTCGGCCAAACCTAGTTTGGCTAGACCAAGTCCGGGAAAAACCCAAGGCTAACTAGGTAGGTCTCGTGAGCTACCATGCCCCTTAAGCCTCATATTTTAGAGGAATTTTTTTACAAATTTTAAATCAATTAAAAAGCATAAAATGCTAACTATTAAATTGAATTTTGAATAAAATCATTTTTTTTCCAGATTATTTAGCAAT
>MU228038.1:34908-56938 GCA_018584345.1 Thuja plicata
GCAAGAAAATTAAGCTCATTCCAAGCCTAGATGGGGTATTTTAATTGGCTTAAACTATTATGCACTCATGTTATAACATGATTATGCCACTAAAACATGACCAATCCTAAACTTGTGTCACAGTTTTATAAATGAAAAGGTTAACAACACCAAAATTGTTCAACTTCAATGGGATAAAAGTGGCATTTATGTTTGGAATTTGAAGAGGATGTAAACTGATGAAATGTGTAAAAATGGATGAAGTTTATCCCTATTATTTTTTAAGAAGAATTGATATCTTTTTAAATTTTTATTGCTAATTTTTCAATTGCTGAAAAATACTCCAAATCAAGGGGCTAACCTCTCACCAAAACACTATATGAAAATTAAAAAAATTTCCTCTTATTTCAAACATATTTTAGATGACATTTATAGTGAGTGAATGCAAAAAATAAATAAATTTTTGATGTATATTTTCTTGGTTATAACAATTCAAAGTCTGACTTACCCGAAATTGATAGTTTTCATCTCCCACCTTATTTTCTCTATCAAATATATACTGATAAAAAAATTATAGATTATCAAAAAGGACTCTCTCCTCTAGTGAACCATATAATTTTTAAATTTTTCTGATATGATTTACTATTCTTTTTTCTTTTTTCTGAATCAACATCTTCTCAAATGTTAAAATACCTACTTGGAGTATTTTGTAATTATAATATATTGTATCTAATCAAGACACAATAAAAAATATATGAGCATATTCTTGACTCCGAGCTCTAAAAAAGAGTATTTTTGGTTTCTTCAAAAAGTTTATTTTTTATGGACAAATCAGTTGCAGAAGTCATAAGTTCTGAAAGTTTGTAATTTTTTTAATTTGGTTGTCACTTAGGATGCCACACAAGCAGTTTCGGCCAAACCTAGTTTGGCTAGACCAAGTCCGGGAAAAACCCAAGGCTAACTAGGTAGGTCTCGTGAGCTACCATGCCCCTTAAGCCTCATATTTTAGAGGAATTTTTTTACAAATTTTAAATCAATTAAAAAGCATAAAATGCTAACTATTAAATTGAATTTTGAATAAAATCATTTTTTTTCCAGATTATTTAGCAATAATTTTTTGCATTCAAGGGCGATTATACAAAGAAATCAAAAAAAGGTTAGATTTTTTCCTAGTAAGTTGGTTTTATACTATATTTTTTTCCTTTCAATTCTTTGTTTTCGCTTTTAATTAAAAATTTGAAATTAGTAAGATAATTTAAGAACTTATAAATATTATAAATATAATTTTTTATTAAGTATATCTTCTTTACTCTATGTAGGTGAATTGAAGCTCTCAATTTGAATATTTTTTGCAATGGGGAATAAAAGGAATAGATCAAGACTGTATGATCGAAAAAGGGATGAAAAAATGAAAGGTCATACAAAACATAATCAACAACAACATGTTGATGTTCAAGAAGAACATGTCGATCTTCAAGAACAACATGTTGATGTTCAAGAAGAACATGTCGATCTTCAAGAACAACCTGCTGATGTTCAAGAAGAACCTATCAATCTTCAAGAATAACCTGTTGATGTTCAAGAAGACTCAAACCAAGTACAAGAATAAATGTATAGTAGTCTAAAAATTTCTTCTGGCATGAAAAAATTGATGGAGATGGATGAAGATTCTCTTTTCAATCAAATTTCATCTAAACACATGGTACCTAAAAGCACAATTAAATTACATTGTAGAAAAATTTGGGAGAAATATTTTAAAAACAAATCTTTGTTTGGAAAACCATAATTATTTTCCAGGTTATTCAGGAAGAGAAAAATGACCCATGTTTTGGAGTTGATGGGTGTTGACTATAAGAAAAAGTCAACAGATGTAAGAGAAACAATAGTTAGAAATTTGCAAGACTCATTGAACGTTATTGATATCACAAGTCGAGGAGATTATTCAAGTGTTTCATGTAGAGAGTTTTGGAATAATAGAAAGGTGTGTACTAAGAGGGGAGGGGTGAATCAGTACCCTTAAAAACTTTTCTAACAAATTTTTGTAATCATAAACTTTAGTAACCGACTGAGTAGATTTCTTTCATAATACATGTAATGTTATTGCTGAAATGTAAATGCATGTAATCAAAACAATAAAAAATTCATGAAACTTGAGTACACATAACACATGTATTTTGGTATCATAGAAAACCCCTATTAGAATGTAAGGCAAGGATGAGACCCACAAAGCTTCACTACCACAGTAATAAAGTAGCTTGTTAGAGGTTACAAAGATTGATCACTTCTGGTGACCTTACCCTGTTAGGAGTAACAATAAGATCGATTAGATCTACCTCATGTGAGGATTTTTCAACACAAAGTATGTGTGCAATCTGTTAAGAGATTTAGGGAAAGACGGTTAAGTCTACTCTATTAGGAGATTTAGGGGTCTATTACAATTGATAGAGAGTAACAAAATTTTTGGTCTAAAAAAATACACTCTGAATATTTTGGATAACAGATCCTTTAAGTATAATAAAATTATCACCTTTCTATGATTGATAATACCTTTTGTACTACTCAGTAGCCTTGTCTCTGTTCTAAAAATTGAATGCTTCAATCAAAATCCTTGTTCTAAAACCCTTGTTTGATCTTCTGATGTACTTAGTGCGGTGACTATTTGATGATAATTCGATCATCATATATTACAAAATGACATCTTAACCTTACATATATAAAGCCTCTTGACCTAATTAGGGTTTTACAATATTTTATAAAACCTAGATCAATGTTGTACAAAATTTACCTTGATCATCTATATACACAAGAGATACAAAAAATTAATGAGTGCATGCGTAATTAATGTCCTCCTCGATCATTGTAAACCGTTATCTAGCTTGGAAAAAATTTGTTACCTAGATTGATGTGCCAACACAAAATTTTATGTAACCACTGGTTTACTAGGTAAATATAGTCTCTCGGTGTACCTCAGTGCTCGATGTATATTTCTGCTCGGTAAGTTTGTTGCTCAGTGATCACTACACTCGGCTAGCTCTGCACTTGGTTAATGTTGTTTCTCTGTGACAAATATTGACTAGTCTTTCTTTGACTCTATTACAGACTAGCAATTTGAATACTTGAATACTAATAACAACTTGCAAACTCATATTGAGTAACATTATCCCCCTTTGGAATTAGTATCAAAAACTTGTATATGTAGATGTAGTATACACAATGAATCTATACATAGTGACTCCCCCTTTGTACATGCTCTCAGTATGCATAGATATATACATATGTTTCCCCCTTTGTGAAATTAATGACAAAAATAACTTACAACTTGTCAAATATGTTGGAATGGGTCTTCTAGAGATTTTCCATTAGCTTCTCCCATTCCTCTTTTAGGTGCTCAAGGTTCAGTTGTTCCAAGTTTAGTAGATCATGCTTATCATCTATGCTATCTGTAACTGATAGTTCTGGGGTGGAAATCAAATTCTTTGTCTTTGTCACATGCTTCTACATCAATGCTAAATGTTGTAGTAACATAGCTTGTAGCTTGGTTACCTGATCTCTTATCTTGTTTTCTTCCTTCTTCAAGTCAAGTCTCGACCGCCGTGTTTGTTTAACTTTGGAATAATGCATTTGAAATGCATGTTGCTCGGTTGTAAGTGTTAGAAACACTGAGAGGGGGGGGGGTGAATCAGTGTTTATCTATTAATTATATTTCAGCCAATTAAACATATATCAAATGTGCATCTAAAGAAACATAACATAAGAACACATAACACATGATATGATTACGGAGAACCTTGATCAGAGGAAAAATCCGGTGGGGATTAGTACCCACAAATATTTTACTAGGTATAATGAACCTGTTAAAGTTCCTTTGCCCTATTAGAAGTAGTCTTTACAAATTAAGTACAATGACCTGGTTAAAGGTCTGACCCTGTTAGGAGTCTTTTACAAAACCCTATTAAAGGTATATGGCTCACTTCCTAGGCTCACTACCCAATAAGATGAAGGCTACAACCCTTTGAATGTTGATATGCACTATATAAAAAATGAACTATTGTAATGACACTGCTGTCTGATCAGTTTTGTGTATGCATGGATGCTCTTACTCCTTTAAAGAGCTATATCATCTTATAACTTCATTATACTACTCATCTGTATCTTCCTCATACATAATAATTGACACTTGTAACATATCTTTACATTACATACTTATATCTTCAAATTTGAATAGGCGCGACCCAAAACAAATCACTAGTCGGCCCTAAAACAAAATATAAAACACTTCCGAACAAGTCGGCCTAAGCGTGTTTACTACAACATTAATTACATTAATACAAAATTATAACTAAAGGTGCTTAGCCATTACATTACAAAATCATTCACACTGATCAAAACTATAGTTGGCTTCCATGCTCTATTTCCTAGACTGTAGGTCTACTAATCTGCCTGTAACTTTTTCGTACTGATGTTTCGTACTTTGCGCATCTAGATCTAGCATGTATATACACCATAGAGTATATAAATAAGCATGCATGCTCTGGTGTGATCTCTAAGACGTGTGCTGATGTACTGATCTCTGTATGTGTCTGTCTTCCATGTTTTCACACTTAGTCATTTTCCTTTCATGACAAAACTTAAGTATGACTTTGTTGCCATGATTGAAAACACAAAATAAGTCATGCTTCCTCAAGAAGTCAACTTGCCAATAGTAAGAATATTTGCACTATATTTTAGATTATCATCTATTTCTTCATCTTTTCACTAAGCCTGGTAGTGAAGTGATCTAGTGTGCATAATTTCTGCAGAATTGTAAGTGCTTGAGCAATAATAGTTTCTAGTGTTGTTACAAATTCTGAGAGTGTTACCTTATTAACTACCACTTCTTGGCTGATCTTTTCAGTAATCTTGTATTGAATCTTCTTTTTTGCTCTTTCTTCTATCTTCTTGTTGGCATCAATACCTAATACATTTATGGCCTTAGTGAGCAGTGCAAGTTGATCAATGATTGGGGCAGATTCATTTATATTCACATCGGGAATAACTTTCTATAAGATCTCCTTTGCTGCTTCTAGCACCTGTGCATTATTATGTTCTAATCTTAGCTTGTCTTGAGCTATTTTTTGGGTGCATAGTTCACCATATTTTCTAAATGATTCTAGATAATCTGTCCTTGGATCACATTGAAGGATGTCAATGATTTCATTGAGTGTGACTATATCCTTTCTCCCTTTCTTCTTTTTCTTCTTCTTCCCTTGTACACTTGAGGTAGGAGATAGTGTTAGAGACAATTGAGACTTGTGCTTGGTATCTGGATTTGGTGTCTTGGTAGAAGTGGTGACTTGGGTAGGTGGCTTAGTAACTAACTTGGTGTTAGTGGTAGAATTTTTTATCATTGTCTCTGTATTACCTTCACCCTTATCTATTGCATCAGTGATTTCATTCAGTGCATCACCTTGTGTAGTCACTCCACTATGCTCGGTGTCCTTACCAATTGCATCACCCTTGTCTTCATGTGTATCTATTACCTTCTTGGGTGTAACCTTTGATGCTTCAGTTTCAATATAAATAGCTTGTACTAGTATAGGAAGATTACCTATTACTATTGCTCAGAGACCTCAGTTGTATCTTTTTCATCTATGGTCTTGGTCTCGGTAGCTCCAGTTATTATTTCATCTTCCTTTGATTTTTCATTAGGATCACCTTCGGTTATATCTTCTATTATGATCTCTACATGACCTAGATTAGTCAAAAGCTCAAGAATACTGTCCAAGATATTATTGATAGTTGCATCTTCAACATTTGTTGTTTTAGTGCTCGGTCGATGTCCCTCGGTCTTAATTGTAGATGCAATGTCCTCTTTTTGCATGTCCTCTATTTGCTTGGTTGGACATTAGATTTTTCCAAATCATGGTTCTCTCTTCATCGACTTATTTAAATTTCCCTTGAAGTATATTGATTGCTCTTCATTTCTTTGGAAATTGCTTTGCATACTGTTGCATTATGTCATTAATCTGTTTAACTGTGCAATTAGCCTTAAGTATAGTGAGTGCTGCCTCTCTCATTTGTTTCTCTATATTAAGTGCATAAGTCTATCTATTTGATACTTTGGCATACAGATATTGTGGAATGTATGTAGCAAATTCAATAGGGACCTTTTTTTAAGTAATCATCATACCTATGATAGCTTCTTCCAATTTATCCCAATTCTTGGTAGTCATATTTGCACAAGTGTGTATCTTTGGATGTCCTAACCTTCTGGTTGACCTTATTGCTTCTGCTACTTCATCAATAGTCTGTGGAAATTTATTCTGCACAACCTTAAATTGATCAATATTATCATCAGAATCATCCTTATCATCTTTATCTCTCACATATATTTTCCTTCTTTTTTTCAGTGTTGGGAACTCGGTGCTAGCCTTAGAATTCCTCATTTGATAGGTATATTTCAGTGAGGGTCTAGTAATTTTTGCAACTCCGTTCTTCAAAGGTGGTGATTGTGTTGTCACTGATCTTGTTTGTGTACTAGGTGGACTCTCAGCCTTTGTGTCATTTCCCTTCTTGGCCTTAGGTGTCTCGTCTTTTATTTCATGTGTGGATTTATCTGATTGGGTAGACTTTGCATCTTGATCTTGTCCTTCACTGATTGTAGGATGCTCCTCAGTGTCATCCATAGATTTTTCAAGTTCTTCATCAGTTATAGAAAATTTCTTTTTCAATTTCTTGACAATCTTGGTCTTCTTTCTACCAATTTTTTCAACTTGTAGTCCAATCTATATTCTTGTTTTAGCTTCGTCATATGTGCCAAATCTCATGGAAAATTTGTCAACAGGTTCATTTAGTAGTTTCTCTATACCCTTAGAAGCTAAGTCTATATCAATCTCATAATCCATAGGAGGTAGCCATGCTATTATCAGTTGTACTGCTTTGTTAGTGTCAACCAAAAAACATACATCATCTTTATAATTCTCTACCAACTGAATAGGTATTCTTGTCCTCTTTTTCATTCTCTCTTTTAACTTCAGAAAGTAATCATTCATTATAGGTTCAAAGTTTGTTCCTAGACTTGCAATGAATTCACCAATTTGCAATGTGATCGGTCGATTTGTCTTCTATTTTACTTTATCGACAGAGGGAAAGAATCTTTGTAGATAGAAAAATGTACACATCAGTAGGGAACAAAACTTACATGTATTCAATATTGTTGATCTGATTGTCTTCATGTTTTCTTTTAGTTGCCTTTGTAACAACTTGGCTAGGTCAGGTTGCAAACCCTTCTTCATAATTTTATATGCAATGTCAACAAATCCACATGCAGCGTTGTTAGGTCTGCTAGATTGGAAGATTTTGTATGCAATAACATATGCACCAAATCTTAATTCAGGATCACCAATGGTGTTGATCCTTAAACCTCTACCATCCCACTTGGCTCCTGTTAGTTTCTCAATTTCTATTATGGATGGGTGCCTTAGGGCTTTTGATTTGTCTGATGTCAGATACCCAGTTATTGCATGTATACCATCTTTGCTTATCTTCTTTGGTTCATCTAGCCATATCTTTCCATCATGTACTTGGCTCAATACTATGCATATCCACTTTGTTTTGAATTCCTTCAGGAAATGTAGGGCATTGGCTAACCCTTTCACTTCCATATGATTGTAATTGTCATTCAGTTTCCCATCCATGCAAAGCATCTGATATGTTGATATTAGCTCAAAATCACCTATTTCAGTTATCTTGCAGTGTATGTATGCCCTTATTGATGCATAAGTTTTTACATTAATATGAAAAGAGAAAATAGTTGTTATGAACCATCGGTTACACTACACTGAAAGAACAGTTTCAGTTCAGACCAAAAGTGCTAAGAAAAGGGAAACCTGACGACACAAGTTTTGTAGTTTAAACCGAAAGTGCATCCCGAAGATGATACAGAGGAACTCAAAAAGTAGGTTACACTATAAACCAAAAGAGAAGAAATAGAGGAAACCAAAAACAAGGAAACCTGACAAATAGTTCAACAAAGGAACACCGAAAGAAAAACAAACTAATTTCAGAGCAAATCGAGCATCAGACACCGAAAGTCATTTATATCCCGAGAAAAGTGGATCTAAATTCCACGTAAGATAAAACAACTATACTTTATATTTAGAGTTTAGATTTTTTTTAAAACCATTTCTCGAGGAACAAGAAACACAATTGTAATTGTTTTAATCAGTCTAACTGATTAAAAACATGCAAACTAGGATATCAAGGTCAAGTTGTAAACCTTTGATCATAGAATTAAGTTTGTAATATGTGAAACTAAAAAGGTCAAATCTATTGTATAAATAGATGTTGTAATCATTCATTTAAGATGGATGAGAGGATGAATTTATCCAACGATAACATCTATGGATCAGACTAAGATTTTCAAGAGGCAGAACATCAAAAGAAGAATTTGGTTATCAAGAACCAAGAACCAAGGCTATCGAGCAACAAAGGTATTAATCAATCACATTAGGTGAAACATTGTACATGAAAACTTTAATGGATCTGTAATAAAAAATTGTAGATTGCATACACTCAGGTCAATGAGTATTTTTTTCTACATTCTAACAAGTAGCAAATAGAAGAGATCTTTTCAAGAAAGATGGATTTAACAATCCTATTGTAAATCTCTTAACCGAGTGCACACTAAATAGTGTTGCTAAAGATCTTAATAGAGTAGATCTTAACCAGTCTCCACATAATACTCCTAACAAGGTAGATCATCATAAGTGATCCAAATTGTAAGCCTTAACCAACTCCTTCCAATCTACAGATAGTGAAGTTTTTATGGGTGTCATCCCCACCATAGTTTTTACCTTCTAACATGGGTTTTCTGTGTTACCATATCTTGTGTTATGTGTTATTTCTTTCATGAATGTTTCTATGAATGTCTACATACAATTAAGATTATGAATTGATATCACATGCATAAAGAAAGAACAACATATATGATCGATAAATAAAATATTTGATTACATAAGGTTAAAGGTAAATTAACTAAAAGTTTTAGAGGTACTGATTCACCCTTCCCCTCTCAGTACACACTTCCCATTATTTCCAACAATTGGTATCAGAGCTAGATCTCTTATTTGGAAATTTTAAAGACTTGAGATAAAAGATCATACAATGGAGAAGTACAGGCTTGACAAGAGTATTGAGAATTAGAAGTTAGAGATATAGATCTTCTTTGAACAATATAAAGAAGCTAGAATCAATATGAGATAGCCTGTAGATGCATAAATATTATGGCATCTCATTGTAATGAAACAAACTATTAAGAAGAGATACCAGATCTATTTGAATCTTCAGGAACTACAACTAGAAAAGCATTAGACACATCTAAAGAAAGCATCACAAGTCTAAATTAAATCAATCAACATCTGTCTGGACAAGTAAACTCAGAAAATTGGTCAAGAGACACTGATGGTAAGAATGATTGATGTCATGAACAATGCTAGACAAGGTGAGCAAGAAAGAACACTAGCAATTGATGATAGAAGGAAGATTACTGAAAAGATACAAGAAAAAGAATCAGAGATACAAAGACTTAAAGAACATCATCATGATATCACAAATTAGATTATTCTTATGAGTGAAGAGGCAAATAGAATGAATAAAGAACTCATTGAAAGAATATAAGCTATTGATGAGCTAAGAGAAGAAAATGAAAAGCTGAAACATGAAGTAAGAATTCAACAACAACATAATGACATAATCAAGAGAGCTGAAGAAAGCAACAAAAGGATGGATGATTTTCTGGATGGACAAGGAAGAGTTAACAATAATACTGGACTAGGGTATACTGAAAATTAAGAAACACCAAACCAAGTTGATCCAAAGAATGTCTGTGCAAATCCAAGACAAAGAAAGATGACATGCAATAACTGTGGAAAACAAGGCAACACATCAAATGTATGCACGAGAAAAAAAAAAGGTATTCCTAAATCCACATCTTCATTCATAGGAATTTGTTATAAATGTAACAAGAAAGGACATAAAGCATATGATTATAAATCTGAGGTCAAACAACCAAAGAAGGAAACCTACATGGACAAATACTATCCTATTTGAAAAATGCATGGGCACACATCTCTTGAATGCTGGAAGAAGAAAAAGAAAGCATGGAAGCCTAAAGATCAAGAAAATTCTTATCAACTGAAAAGAGTTGGTAACCAATACGTTTGGGATTATAACACATGGGAAAACTATACAGCATGTGGAAGATTTGGTCACATAGCTGCAAACTGCATGAGACAATGAACAAGAAATTATAGGAGCTGGACTAACCCCAGAATGACATGTCTACACTGTCATAAAGTTGGTCATCTGAGAAAAGACTACAGAGACCGAATGACAGAGACCAACACCCTTTCCAATGGAAACACCATTTAAGACATTAGGAAGATCAGAAAAAAATGTGTAGGAAAGCTACAAACGCTGATGAAGCTGGACTGAGTAATGCAATTGGTGACACCTTATCCAATGGATTTGGTGATATCACCATCCCCGCTTAAGAAGAAAAAGTAAGTATGGAACTACATTATAAAAAGTTATGTTTTTCATGAGTTCTATTATGCATAGTGAAAATACCAAATCAACATTATTAAAGATGCACTATGGTATTACTTGTTATAATTCTGTAAAAACAATCCCATTAGTCATTACATACCAAAATGCATCGGTATACACAAAGAGCTAATTTGTCTATACTTATCAAGAATCGTCGGTTAACATATAAAGGCTATGTCACTAGTGTAAACCGATATCCATTGGTAATCATGTGAGTTGACAATGTTGTCTTCATCATACACCAAAATTCATCAATGAATGTAACAATTTGACATCTGCCCCAAAGCATCGCATTCTCACCGATAATGTTATTGTGTATCACCCAATGACTTTGTCTTCACACACCGGGAAGTGGTTGAGCATTAATGACTTGAATTAGGGAAATATCTATAAATAAACGACAGAAGGGTTTCATTTTTCATAGAGAAACCAGAGCGAAGAAGCAGAGTGAAACCTGAGCACAAAGTGACCTAATTGCAGAGTGCCTATAACTTGACTCCTTGCACTCCAGAAATATTCCTAACAAAAATAGAAGGTTGAAGTAATTAACAACAATTACCGAGAACTTTGTTTTCATTCATGAAAAATCCCTAAATTATGAAATGATGGAAACTACAACAAGAAACTCCAAGCTTAAGAATGATAAAAAGAGTAAGGTCAACCTAATCAAGAATTAAACCTATGATGAACCTCATTACAAGATATGTCCAAAGGTTTCTTCACAACTCGATAACGCTAGTGCATTCTCCAGTATACCAGCTAGGGTTTTTCTCGTCGAAGACGACCGAGCATATATACATTGCAAGATGGCACAAATAGGAGACCTAGAAGTTGAGAAAGCTTTCAAGAAGCTTTGCAATGATGATGGAACTATCAAGGAAGAGTATAAAAACATTGAAGTAAAAGGGCTCACAAATTGCCTATGGTTCCCGAAGGAGTTAAAGAGCGAATGGATTTGGTTAGTACTAAGAAGGATACATGACCAAAAATTATGGCTGGACGAGCCAAAACTGATAACCAGGGATGTTATACACACTATCACCGGTTATCACATAACTGATAAGGTAAAGGCACTAAAGCACCTGCCTAAAGATGACATTGAGAAGAATATAGGAGCAACATGAGATGGAACAGGATTAAAGGTATCCAGCATCAAAGATGATGAAATGAAATTTGGAGCATGTGACATATGATACAAGTTATTTTAGGCTAGAAGGATGAATAGTATAACATCTAGAGTAGTGGATACAACACATGGTAAAAGAAACAACAAGCCTTCTTTGATTCAAGTAAGAGAAAAATCATGCTTTTGTGTTGACTGCGTTGAGGACAATGCAAACAGTCAATGTGAGAATATTGCAGATGGATATGTTTCACAATTGGAAATGAAACAGTTAATCAGAATGTCTCCTTATGAAGATGATGAAAAAGACATAGACATTGATGATCCTATATATTCAGATGATTATGAACGTGTTTCTGATTAGTTGTTACAGGTGAGTGTGCAAGCATGTTCTTTTATTTTATTTTAAAATTTATCACTTATGTTCATATTTTATCTTACTTTTTTTCTTAATTTATGGGATCCATGTGTATAGGTGATTTTTTGTTATGGTTGTGAATCCTGATAATGCAGAAGGTGTAGATTATTATCTACTAAGATGCAGGAAAGAAAAATACAAATTTCCAGAAGTAATTGTAGATGGTGATGGACAAACATATCCAACTAGTTCAGTTTTTGTTTAAGGTGTAGACGTCCAAAATCGTCCTTATAATAATTTAATTAATATTCCCATAACATTATAGTTAATTTTAATTAATTATATTTTTTATATTCTTCTATCTATTTAATTAATTTATTTAATTAAATATGATTCACCTTCATAACATTTAAATCTTAATTTAAATATTATTCCCCCTTTAATGTATTAAATCTTATTTATATATATTTCCCTCATTTAATCCTTTTAAATAAATTTATAATTTATTTATTCCTCCACATGACTCAATTCTACTAAACCACAATTAATCTAAATCTAATTTGGATTAAACTAATTTGTACCTAGATCCTACCCTACCTCACATCACTCTCACCAAATAGGCCTATTTATTAATTAACTAAGGTTAATTAGACTAATTTCTTGATTCCTACACAAATTAGTCTTAATTATTTGCTCATACACGTGTGAACAAATTTCCAAAAATTACCTTTTCCAAATAATCCTAATTTGGTGCCAACAAGGTTTCTTACACCCATGATGACACCTTCTTACACTTTCTAAAAGTGTTTCATTGGACCAAAGCTCTTACACCTCTTACAAGATCCTTCACATGTGTACTTTAAGTACACTTTGACCCATCACATCCAAAGTTTCTCACACATGTGTGAGCAAAGTTGGCCTCTTGCATGGCTTATGTGTCCCTCATGTGGCACCTATGTGGATGCCACATGAGATCCACTGCATACAAGCCCTCTCTCTCCTCCAAAAAATCTATAAATAGAGGCCATTGTCAAGAGCAAATCATCTCTTTTTTATGCATTGTTATCATGCTAAAATTTTAGAGTGTTTTTCATACTTTTGTTCATTATTGAATCTAGATATTACATGCTACGATTAATGGTTAATGAATCTAGTTTTCTTATCTCTTGCATATCATCTTAGTATAGTTTGCATTTTCATTTCAATCATTTGGTGAATGTCTTGATACAAGTTCTTCATACTTGTTCTTGAGCTCTTCATCCATCATTAGCTTGCATTCTAGTTTCCATCCATCAAATCATAGTGGGATTATGATATTGTGTTGGGAGAGCACACCCACAATTATCTAAGAGCAAATCAACAAGGCTTGGGTGCACTTGTTTGGCTTATCGGAGGTTGTGATGGGATCTCTTGTTGTTTTTATAGTATTCTTATTAGACATGTTTAAAGTAGTTTATTGATTGCATATCTCTAACATTTGTATGTCTAAGCGTGCTCCTAATAGGTTAGATTTTAGCACATATAGAAGGCACCTATTATCAACAAACAAAGATAGACAAAATGGTGTTCAATTTATTGATTACATGTCTAGATATTTCCAAAAAAAGATGTGGCAACCAAAATTGGAGGTTTCCTATTGAAGAGCATGAAATGTTTTTGGAGATAATAAAATATAGAGATGATACAAACTATATGTACTAGGAGCTTTAGTTTATTTACTTATTTTTGTAGCTCGTACTTTCATACTAGTTCTTTTAGAGCTCATACTTTCATGCTTGTTTAAATTTTAGCTCTCGTACTTTCATATTATATGAGTTGGAACTCATAAATTATATTGGATATAGTTATTTATTTTGACATGGTTCAATTTTTATATATATATATATTTATTTATTTATTTTTGGTTCAATGGTTTTGATATGTATGTATATATACTAAATCATGTCTATAATTATTTTATATACATGTATAATGCTTTTATGTATGAATATAATGCTTTTATGTTTTCAACAAATGAAGTTGTATAATGCTTATATTTACATGTATAATGCTTTTATGCATGAATATAATGTTTTAATGCTTTCAATGCTTCAAATCCCCTAACTTATACATGTTGGAAATGAGTTGAGTAACTGAGAGGGGAGGGTGAATCAGTTACCACAAAAACATTTCAAGTCCCTTAGATGTCTTAATCAAACTTATCACTCTACTCGGTTAATAAAATATATTATGTTTTTACTCGATTAACAAAGCAATATTAAGATATTAAATGTGATTAACCTTTAGTGATTAAGTGCAGAAACATAAAGCATAAAGAAAACAATAGGTACATGGATGACACCAAGAGTTACCATGGAAAACCAATTTGGGAAAACTACCAATTGCAACTAGTTACTATTTTTCACTCTTCTTAAGTGAGCCCTGTTCGGATCCAACCCTATTAAAGGTTAAAAAACACACTCTTAGGTGTGACCCTGTTAGAGGATTTAATCACCCTATTAAGAGTGGCCTTGTTAGAGGTCTTCAAGCACTTCAATGTAGAAATGCCACCTTGTGAGAGGATTTATGAAAGACTGCTAAGTCTACTCTATCAAGAGATTTGGATCACTGCTACAATTGTTAGAGAGTAACAATGAGTTGATTGAAGAAGCAACTATCTTTGCAGATTTTGATCTTTTTTTTGGCTTTAACTAGATCCTCACTGATCAAATATTCTTTTGCAGCTCAGTCTGGATATTCTATCCTTAATCAAAATTTCATCTTACTTGGCCTTCATTCTTCATATCAAAAACTCTACCACACATTCAATACAAACTTGGCCTTTTATATATGTGATAACCCTTGTCAATTCGGCTTGAATACCCTTCCAAATAAACAATAAAACTTAAGTATGTCAGCTGCAATTAACCAATTAAACATAAAGTGTAAACTGTTGTTAGTCAGCTGACACTAAATGCATAACTTGGTTAACACTATAATCCTTCGATGCCCGACTGTTCCTCAGCTGAAACCAAACTTACTATATTTCCTGAGTGAACTCGGTTAAATATAGAAAATCACTTGGGTTAATACTGGAGTCTTCTTCAATGCTTGAGAGAGCTTGGCATACACTGACTATGCTTGGTTAGGTTTAGACATTTGTGTAACATCAATGAAAATACATAATTGAATAATTGTCTTCAACAATCTCCCTCTTTGGCATTCATGACAACACAACATGTCATTATATAAATAATTTTAGAGAAATATAACCAAGAACAAAATTTATATTTTCCTTAGCTTCATTCTGATTCTCATCCAAAAAACTTCCTCTATCTTCACAATCGCCGAAATACAGATTTCTCCCTCTTACATCAATCTTTTTTTCTGATAAAATTTCTCCCTCTAACATCAATAATCTTTGGCTGAATAATTTCTTTAGCATGACTTCAATAATCTCTCCCTCTTTGACATCCAATGCCAAAGATGTTATCTAATGAAGTTGTAATGTACCTGATGTACTGATTCATATGCAATAAGTTCTAACAATCTGCATCAACTTGTTAGATCTTCATTGTAGCTTAGTTGATGCATCACTAATCTATGCTTTAGTGAGCCTTAGTTAGGGGAATCACCCCTAGCTTTCCTCTAAGATACAAGAATGCATCCTTAGGTAAAGGTTTTGTGAATGTGTCTACAATTTGTTCTTTAGTTTCACATATTCCAACCTTACTTCATTGTTTTGAACCAATTCTCTCAAGAAATGATACTTTATTGCAATAGGCTTAGTCTTACTATGCATCACATGGTTCTTTGAAATGTTAATAGCAATAGTGTTGTCACATTAGATAATAACTGGTTCTTTGATTTCCTCCTTCATACCTGACAATAGTAATTTTAACCATATGATATTTGAACAATTCACTGATGCAGCAACATACTCTGCCTCTATTGTAGACTGAGAGATGCCATTTTGTTTCTTGTTGGTCCAAGAGACTAACCTCTTTCCAAGAAAGAACGCTCCACCACTAGCTCTCTTTCAGTCATCAACACTACCTGCCCAATCAACATTAGTAAAAGTCTTCAAATCAAAATTTCCTCCTTTCTTATACCATAATCCATAATATTCAGTGCCCTTAAGATATCTCAAAATCTATTTGATATCTATCAAATGATTCTCTATAGGATTAGCTAAAAACCTTGCAACAATACCAACTACTAATGCAATATCAGGCCTAGTGTGAACAACGTATTGAAGTTTACCAATCATGGATCTGTAGGTAGTCTGATCTACTTCCTTTGAGTCATCATCCTTAGACAACTATCATCTAGTAGACATAGGTGTTCCAACTAGTCTGGAATCTTCCCTTCCAAATTTCTTCAGTATCTCTTTGATGTATTTAGACTGAGTAATGTAGATACCATCCTTCATCTGATGAACTTGTAAACCAAAAAAGAATTTTATTTCTCTAAACATAGACATCTCAAATTCCTTACTCATAGCTTCAGAGAATGCTTTGCATAAATCATCATGTCCATTGAATAGTATATATGATCAACAAATATCTCTACTAATAGTATCTTGTTCTGAGGTCCTTCTTTGATGTACAAGATATTGTTGTCATTAGCTCTCTAAAATACAATACTTACTAGGTTTCCATGCAGTCTTTTAGACCAAGCTCTAGGAGATTCCTTCAGTCCATACAAAGCTTTGTGCAATTTGAAAACCATATTCCTTTTGTTAGGATCAACAAAACCTTCAGGTTGCTCAATATAGACTTCCTCTTCCAGAACTCCATTCAAGAATGCATATTTTACATCCATTTGGTATACCTCGAATCCTTTATGTGCTACATATGCCAGAAGAGTTCTGACTCCTTCATGTCTTGTAATAGGAGAAAAATTTTCTCCATAATCAATGCCCTCTTCTTGAGCATATCCTTTACACACTAATCTTTCCTTGTTTCTAGAAACTTCACCTTTTTCATTCAACATGTTTCTAAAAACCCACTTAGTTACAAATCACATTCTTGTCTTTTGGTCTAGGCACAAGAGTCCAGGTCTTATTCTTTTCTATATGCTCAATCTCTTCATTCATGGCTTTTATCCAACTTTCATCATTCAAAGCATCTTTAATGGATCTAGGTTCAATTTCACTAAGAAAACATGTACCTTTATGTTTTTTCCTTGTCATTATACCTTATGTCTGATCTCCAATTATTTTCTCAGGTGCATGATGCCTTCTGACATATTTGGCAAGTACAGGTTCCTTATTCTTTGATTTTGGGCTTGCATTACTTGGTTCACCATTCTCAAACAATTTTTTATGCTCTTCTAACTGAGACTCGGTTGCCTATGTCTGAGACTTGGTTTCCTCTATCAGCAGCTCGGGTTGCATAGGTTGTAAAAAAGTTTGTGATGATGAATTCAGTGGTTTACATATTATTTGTCCAATCACCATTGCTTGTGTCTTAGGTATAGTATCAGGTTCATAATACACAAAGTTCCTATAGTCCTCATGCTCTTTACTGCTTTATTCTTCACTTCTCTTTGAAAACTCATCAATCTTTACATGTACACTTTCTATGACTTTATGAGTAGCAAGATTCAAACATTATATGCTTGATTTTATAGGAGTAGCCTAGGAATATACCTTCATCACCTTTTACATCAAATTTTCCATTTCTTTCTTCCTTGAAGATGTAACATTTACTTCCAAATACTTTGAAATAATGAACATTGGGTTTATAGCCATACCATAATTCAAAGGGTGCCTGATCAGTACCTTTCTTTAGTTGAACTCTATTCAAGGTGTGAACTATAGTGATGATAACTTCCTTCTAGCATTTGGTTTCAACATTCTTCTCAATCATCAAGGTTCTTACACAATCCATAATAGATTTATTTCTTCTTTTTGTTATTCCATTTTGTTGTGGTGTACCAGGGGCAGATACTTGTCTCTTGATTCCTCTTTCATTACATAATTCATTAAAATCATTAGAAATTAATTCACCTCCTCTATCAGATCTTAGGCACTTTAGTTTCTTTCATGTTTCCTTCTCAACTCTGGCAAGGTACCACTTAAACTTCTAAAAAGATTTTGATTTTTCTTTGAGAAACATAAAAGTCATCATTCAGGAATGATCATCAACAAATATAATGAAATAATTCTCTCTAGTGTAACTTTTTTTTCTAATTGGTCCACATAGATCAGTATGCACCAACTCCAAGACTTCTTCAGTATTGCAATTCTTTCACTTGAAACGAGTTTTGCCCATCTTCCCAATTTGACATTGCTTACATATTTCCAATTCAAGTTTCTTCAAAATAGGAATACCTCTTACTCTTCTGTTCTTGCTTATGTTGACCAGGTTATCAAAATTCACATGACACAATCTTTTATGACATAACCATCTTTCTTCTACTTGTGCAATAAAATTTGAACTCTCAACGATATCAAGATAGAATAGATTACCTTTTTTTTCCTTTCCAGTTCCAACTAGGTTTCTTTTACCATCCAAAAGCTTGGCCTTACTATTCATTAATTCTACCTTGAAACTAATGTTATTCAGCTATGCCACACTTAGTAGATTACACCTTAGTCCTTCAACCCAATAATAATTATCACATTTGATTCCTTCAGTTAGAGTAATACAACCTTTAACTTTCACATAGCAAGGTTCGTTATTCCCAAATCTTACACTCCCACCATCATAGTGCTCAAAATGTTCAATTTTTTTTTTATCACCAGTCATGTGGTGAGAACAACCACTATCAATTATCCAAGTGTCATTAACATGAGAGAAAAGTGTAGTCTTTTCATTTTCTTCATTATCTGAGTCATCCTTAATAGCAATGTAAACCATCTTCATCTTCATCTTCATCACTATCAGAATCTTTTGCAATATAACAAGATTTCTAACCTTTGTCATTGTAGCTTTTGTAAATTTTGAAATATTTCTTTCCTTTGTACTTGTTGAAATTTCTCTCATCTTTGTCTTCTTTGTTTGAACACTTAGCAACAATGTGGCCAACCTCGTCACATGAAAAGAAAATCAATGGTATTATTCCTTTGTACTTTCCTTTTCCTTTGGAATCTCTCTTTGCATGTAGTGCTTCAATTATTTCTAGATCTTCATCATCAGATTCATCATCACTATCATTGTCAATCTATTTTCCTCTTGAGTTTCTATCCATCTTACCAAGGCTTAATTTGGCTTTGAATGCAGACTCAAAATTGCTAGGATTAGGAGAATACTTGTCAAAATTGTCCAACTCAAAAACTGTAAGCCTTCCAACCATTGCATCTAGAGTTATATCATTTTTGCACCTCATCTCTTGAATAGATGAAAATCTAATTGCATAGATTGGAAGTAAAGTTCTCAATACCCTACTAACCATTGTTTTGTCTTCAATCTGTCCACCAGCAGCTCTGACGACACTAACACTTTTCTATATTCTGTCACTGTATTTTGTAATGTCTTCTCCTTCTTTCATTTTCATCTAATCAAACTGACCTCTGAGACTCTCTACTTTGTCTCTTTTTACATTGTCATCTCCTCCATGGATATCATGCAGTTTCTTCCACATATCATAGGCAGTAGGGAATTCCTTGACTTTATCAAATTCCAAATAGCTGAGTGAAGAAGCTATATCAATCATCATTATGTTATGAGTCTTCATGTCCATTACCTGATCCATAGACATAGGTCTAGGTGGTTCCACATACTTGTGGTCCAAGAATTGCAAACCAATATCTCCAATAGTAGATAGATGTAGCCTCATCAACTCTTGCCATGCAGGAAAGTTATCTTTGTTAAGCTTGGGGATCTCCCTTCTGTAAGACATCTTTGATCTTTAACTTAGGCCTTGAAACCTTCCCTGAAAGCACCAAAATATATGATACCAATTTTTGGAAATGAGTTGAGTAACTAAGAGGGTAGGGGTGAATCAGCTACCACAAAAAAATTTGAAGTCCCTTAGATGTCTTAATCAAAGTTATCACTATGCTCAGTTAATAAAAGATATTATATTGTTACTTGGTTAACAAAGAAATATTAAGATATTAAATGTGATTAACCTTTAGTGATTAAATGAAGAAACATAAGGCATAAAGAAAATAATAGGTACACAGATGACACAAAGATTTATCGTGGAAACCCAACCAATTGCAACTAGTTACTATTTTTCAATCTTCTGAAGTGAGCCCTGTTAGGAGCCAACCCTGTTAAAGGTTACAAAACACACTGTGAGGTGTGACCCTGTTAGGAGTGGCCTTGTTAGAGGTCTTCAAACACTTCAATGTAGAAATGCCACCTTGTGAGAGGATTTATGAAAGACTGTTAAGTCTACTCTGCCAAGAGATTTGGATCACTGCTAAAATTGTTAGAGAGTAACAATGAGTTGACATGATTGAAGAAGCAACTGTCTTTGTAGATTTAGATCTTTGTTTTGGCTTTAACTGGATCAATAATCAAATATTCTTTTGTAGCTTGGTCTAGATATTATGTCCTTAATCAGAATTCCCTCTTACTTTGTCTTCATTCTTCATATCAAAATTCTACAACACATTCAATCCAAACTTGACCATTTATATATATGATAACCCTTGTCAAGTTGGCTTGAATACCCTTCCAAATAAATAATAAAACTTAAGTCTGGTGGCTTCAATTAACCAATTAAACATAAAGTGTAAACTGTTGTTAGTCGGCTAACACTAAATGCATAACTTGGTTAACATTGTAATCCTGTGATGCCCGAGTATTACTCGGCTGAAACCAAACTTACTGTATTTCCCGAGTGAACTTGGTTAAATACATAACTTTTTTCATTAACTGAAAAAGCTCTGTTAATTCAAAAAATCACTTGGGCTGATATTGGAGTCTTCTTCAATGCCCGACAGAGCTTGACATACACTAACAATGCTCGGTTAGGTTTAGACATATGTGTAACATCACTACATTTGTGTAACGTCAATGCCAATACACAATTGAATAATTATCTTCAACAATACATCCCCTTAAGACATCCCCTTTTAAGAAAACCCTTTAAGACATTGTAAAGTTTTAGATCCCCTAACTTAGGCATCCCCTTAAGAAACCCCCTATTTATGTACATGTATGGAAAATATGTATGACATTAGTTATCTATTAATTGCTTTTAATATATATATATATATATATATATATATATAAATATATATATTAAGTTAGATAAATTGCTTGTATGATGTATTACAATTGTTTTTTAAGTTACATGTATGGAAAATATGTATGACATTAGCTATCTACAATAATTGTTTTTACCTTAAATATTTATGTATATGTATGACATGTTAAGTTAGATAAATTACATGTATGGAAAATATGTACGACATTAGTTATCCACATTAATTGCTTTTAACTTAGATATGTTCATGTGTATGTATGACATGTGTTAAGTTGGATTAATTTCTTGTATGACAGTAGTTAGATTAATTACTTTTTTAACTTACATGTGTGGAAAATATGTATGACATTATTTAGATATAGATATTAATTGCTTTTAACTTACATATATGTATGTATATGTATGACATGTTAATTTAGATAAATTTCTTGTATGATATTATAATTATTTTTAACTTGTACACATCTATATGACATTAAGTTAGATAAATTGATTTTTTAACTTCTATGTATGTATGAAATTAGTACAACTTGTAATTAGATCAAGATAAAGTTCATGTTTAACATTAAATACTTATTAGAATATTTAAGTCTAAAATAAAATAAGTAGATTTAAAATGAACAGAAGTTGAACATGACAATACATAACATGAACATGTACATAACAGGAAAACACATAACATGTATAAAATAAGTCTAAAACAAATATAACATGTATATAAAATGTCTAAAACACACACAAATGTAAATATTCAATGTCTAGAAAATAAACATAACACATGAAATGTCTAGCTAACATACATGTAAAATAAGTCTAGAAAATACATGCAAGTGCAT
>MU228038.1:57038-68450 GCA_018584345.1 Thuja plicata
CCTCTTCATCCAAAACCAATCACACCTTAATTATTCCCTTGTCTTCAAACATCCCCCATCTATCTTTCAAAGTTCATCCATTCTTACTTCAAAATATTCATTCACATCACCTTCTAATTCTAATTTTTATAAAATTCTCTACTTTTGGCTTAGGAGCACCATCATAATCCTTGGACTTTAATCTTTATTATCTTGACTGACCCACATCCAACCATAGTTAAGATTAACCCACATCAAATCAAACTTCATCTTTCATACCTTCATCAAGATTTTCATCTCAAATATTAGGTTGAAATATTTATCAAAGTATTGCATAGACCCTCATCATTAGCAATAATCTATTGGAATCATATTACTTCCAGAACATTAGTCCATCTTAAGTAGTTAATTCTCTTAGTCATAACCTATTTTTCTTGGGATCATCGGTCTATCTCCAAGTATAAGAAGATATCATCATCCAAATCAATCCTTTGTTTGCACCATCATAGGGTCTTATTTCACCTAGGTTTTTCTCAAACATTTAAATCTAAATCCAAATCCAAATCAAATCAAATCCAACCTTGAGGCCCTGCCCTCATATCCAATCAATCAAAATCAGTCAAATAAAAATCCTTTAGGCCATGCTCTGTTAAATCAAAACAAAGTCCAATCTTTCTCCTAATTCCTAAGTTCATATTTCATCCATCCTCAAATCTTTCACTTCATCCACTCTTAATCTAAATCTTCATCCGCATCATATTCTAAACCAATTCAAAAACCCCTCATTCAAACATCATGAATATGGATTGGTTTCACAAAAAGGTTGAGGACTTTAATGTGCTAAACCCTACTCCTCAAACGATACCTCCAATCCAACCCACCTACCAAATCAATCTTCAACACATCATATTAAATCCGAATTCATCTACCATTTCTTATGCTTCCTCTACCTTTGACAAGGGAAATCTATCTCATTATTCCTCACCAACACATGATTCCCTCCATAGTCACCTTGCCTAAGAAATCGAAGAACTTGAAAAAATTGTTCTCCATATAAAAAATGAAAAAAATTTCTCTCCATACAATCCTAATTCTCCAAATCCTACATTATCTCCATCCCACACTACCTTTTCCATTGACTAGATCCAAGGACTAGAAAAAAATTATAAATCCCCACATCAAGTTGTGTAATCACCCCAAGTCATGAATCCATCGCCATCCCTTCCAAATTAAGACAATATACCTCAATCTCATAAGCCTCATGATTCTTCCATCACTCCATCTACCCCAAGAAGGTATCTTCAATCTCTCCATTCTATCAAACTTAAAGCTTCCACTCCATCCATCACACCATCCCCACACGTCATAAAACATCAAGACCCTATTCCAAATCATGCAAACATGGATTCCTCTCCTCTAGATCTAAGAATTCCCTCATGTCTCATGACCCCTCTCCATATTTTTACACCTCTCTAGGTGAAGATTATAGCCTTCCATACCCAGATCCCCTTTCCTTTCTCAGTTCAACTCATGATCCTATTCCTAATATAGAGAAAGACATTTCTTATACCTTTCCATTCAAAGATTACAGTCTTCCATCTCAAGAACCCCCTCATGATCCCATCCTTAATAAAGATCAAGACATCTCTTGCATTTCATCCCCTAATAATTACCCTCCATGTCAAGATCAAATTAATCCATCTCATGATTCCATCCCCTCCACTCCAGTGCATGGTCACCTTTCATCCCATGATCCCATCACCCCTTTCATTCCACAATATAATCCTCCCCAAAGTCAAGATCAAATTACCCCTTTAACTTCATGTCATGATCCCAATCCTCCACCAAATCCCATCACACCTATCCAATCCACCCATGAACCTCATACATATAATCTCAGTTCCTCTACCTTTATCCAACATGGCTTCCTTCAAGAGCATATCATACCATCACATGGACTCAGATCTTGTGTTCAAAATAATAAGTATTCCCTTGGAAAAATGATGTCTCAAGATGTTGGTAAACCTTCTACCCCTCCATTCAAATATCCCCATCACCTATTTTCCAAATCCATTTTGGGCCCTAATGTTCCAAACACCATCCCTTCCTCATCCACATCCATTTTGGATCCTTATGCCCAAAAACCAAATCCTTCATGCCTTCCATCCATTTTGGATCCTTACATACCTCCACCCCACATATCCAAGTCCACTATCACATCACCGCACATACCTAAGCAAGATCAACAAAGGCACAAATCCTTGAATTCCTTCCAACATTTACCCTTCATTATTCCATCCATAAAATCTCCACACCATCTATACTCATACACCCATACCCTATCTAATGGAAGAAAATTGAATGCCAAAGCTAAAATGCATAGAGCCATAAATCCACAAAAATTCAAGGATCAACATGTCCCATCTAATAGACATGATCAAGAAAAGAAAAATATGATCCAAAAGAAAAAAAAATTCAAAAGGCCAGAAAAGATAAATAAATTCATGTGGATTCCAAAGCTACTCTTTACAACAATGCATATCAAAGAAAAATCAAACTTGGAATCAAACCTTGTTAATCCAATAGTTTTCTCTACTCACAAGTCCTTCAATCCTCCATTTTCCAAATCCATTTTGGGTCCTTACATCCCCAAATCCACATCTTCTCTTCCACCACCTTCACACTCTACTCCTCCAATACTCCATCACCCTTCAAGGTGTGCACCAATGATGATCTTTCCAAATCCTTCGTCTATTTATTAACTAGCCTTCCAACCTTCCATTCATTATCCACCAATTTTTCCCCATCCTTCCATCCCATTAATCCAACCTTACGCATAAACCCTTATCCCCCTCCATATCCCCCATCCATTCATACAATCCCACCAACATCTATGATCATATATCTAAAATGCCTTGGTACAAAAAATATGTATATAAAATGTCCTTAAAAAAATCATCATCTTGGTGAAAATTTGGCAAACATGCACCTTTGTAACATAGTCCTTGTTTCCTACTCCATTTATTCCCTCCACTGACATCCCATACATATAATCCTTTGATTCCATGCATCCTTTAAACCCCATATTCCCATCCTTCATTTTCCTACTACTAATTTGGGGCATTTCACTCCTTTACCACATAGTTCTTGAATCTCCATCCTTTCATCCCACATTCTGTATCCATCCATTCAATATTACCTATCCATCCATTCCATTCATCTATCTCCTATCCAACTCATCTTTTTTTCTTCACCATTCTTTGGTTCTCCCTTGTCATTGGTCCTAATCCATCTTATCCTTCATCCATCTCCCATATTCAATTCTATCCAATTCATTTATATTCTAATCTAATCCATTCATATTCCTTTCTATCTAATCTACTTATCTTCTAATTCGATCCATTCATATTCCCTTCAATCTAATACACTTATGTTCTAATTTGATCCACTCATCTTCCCTTCTATCTAATTCATTTATCTACTAATCCAATCATTTTCTCTTCCAATTCCATTTTATCAAATTCCTCTTATCTTCCTTCCTATCCAACACAATCAATTCATCTTTCTTCCATCCTAATTCAATCCGTGTTACCCTCCAATCTCACTTTATCCAATCATGTTCCTCCTTCACCATCCAATCACATGCTATTCTACCCATTCTAATCCTATCAAACTTAGCTTCACCCCATCACACTGAGATTTTCCTAGACACCATGATCGCAAATGTTTTCATCAAATCAACAAACCGATGTAATTTCTCAGCATTTATTCCATTCACGAGAAATTGCCAACAAATTCCCATTTCAACATCCATCTATCTTTTTCCCATCAAGATGCATCCTTCTAGTGTCGGCTTACAAAACACTCATCACATCAATCTTGTTCATGGAAAGAACTTTTGGACTGAATGACTGCTTGGTCATGATGCCTTTTTGTTGATTTTATCTTTGTGTTTCAGTAGACCCTACTCACGATTGCCTCGATCTTCAATATCTTGGTGTATCTTGGATGGTGTATATTGGAATACGTGTCATTTGTAGAATAATCTATTTGTGGGTACTTTAGTGTATTTTTGTTGATCATGAAATTATGGTTATGTATGCCTCACTGGGGGAAGGGTATCGTTCACTTCCATTAAGTCCGTAATTAAGACTTGGGTGTACTATGGCTTCCTCATGAGTGTCACTGCATTAGTTCCACCATGATTGTTGATCTACATCTATGCTCCATAATCTACCTTGTTTTTCTGAGAGTCTAGTCCATGCAAAGGAACCATATCACTTGTGTTTTCTAACACACTGTGCATACCTCCTCTTGTAGAATCAAACTAGGGTGTGCTCTCCAATTTTAACACAACACAATCCCAAAAATATCATGTAGTTTGGTTGCATTTGTTAGTTTCATTTAATCTTCTTGCAATCCACATTATGAGGTTCTTATTTATTCACTATTCCCCCATCTTGATTGGGGCATCATGTCCCCGATCTATCCTAGGTCTACCCCGACCCCTCCCCACCTCAAAGCAAGTTTCTCATGACACCACCTAATTTATCCCTTTTCTACCTTCTTCCTCTCTTCTGCCTTTTCTCGAGAAAATTCCCCAAAATTTATTTTTTTTGTTATTTTCTTGAGGGGGCAACATCTCATCTCCCACCATAATTAATTTTCTCTCTATGGCATCTTTTTTTTCTTTTTTCTTTCACGCGACATCGTCTCCGACGCCGCATCAAAGAGGGCAAAAATGTAGACATCTAAAATCGTCCTTATATTAATTTAATTAATATCCTTGTAACATTATGGTTAATTTTAATTAATTAATTATATTTGTTATATTCTTCTATCTATTTAATTAAAAATGATTCACCTTCTATAGTATTTAAATTTAATTTAAATACTATCCCCTTTAATGTATTAAATCTTATTTATATACATTTTTCCATTAAACCCCCTTTTAAATAAAATTCAATTTATTTATTCCTTCACATTTCTAATATTCCCCTAAACCAGGATTAAATTCAAATCTAATTTGAATCACTAATCTAAACCTAGCCTAAAGATCTATTAATCCTACCTAGAAACCTACTCTATTCCTACCCTACTACCCATCACACTCATCCTAATAAAGCTATTTGCTAATTAATCCCACTTATTAGACTAAAAAGGTGATTCCTACACCTTTTTAGTGCTAATGAGTTTCTCTCACATGTGTGAGCAACTCCTTTCAAGGAAGCCACCAACTTCCTTTAATGTATCCACTCTTGTGTCCCCCACTCCATTCCCCAAGATTTGCTCACACATATGTGAACAACCTTGAGCCACTCAAACCTTAAAGGCTTGTGTTGACTTTTTGCATGGCTTGTACTCTTCCCCTTGTGTCCTCTATGTGGAATCTATGTGGATGCCACATGTACTCCACCTCATCCAAGCCCTTCCCTTCCCTCCAAAACCTTATAAATAGAGGCTCTTGGCAAGAGAAAAGAATCCATTATTTTTGCATTGTTATCATGCTAGCTTAGCTCTAGATTTCTTTAAGAATAATGTTAAATGAATCTTGAATCATGCATAACATGTTAGCTTAGATCTTTGCATCATCATCTTGATGAAAGCTTGAGACAAGTTCCTTATACTTGTTATTGAGCTCTTTGTCATACTCTTTAGCTTGCATCTTAAATAATCAATAAATCATTTGTGGGATTTAGCTTATTGTGTTGGGAGACCACACCCACATTCCTCTCTAAGAGCAAATCTACAAGGCTTGGGTGCACTTGTTTGGCTCATCGGAGTGATTGTTTTGGACAGGTAGGTTTTATCACATACAATATATATATATATATATATATATATATATATATATATATACACACACACATATATAATGGTGAGAAAGGTTGATTACACCCTTGGTCTCCTTGGTTTTTCAGCACAACGCTCAAAATTTTGACATGAATTAACTGCCTCTTGTGCTTCTATATGTTTATTGGTTTCACCAGGCATTAACAGTTTGATCTTTTGGTGCAATCAAAACCACTAGTTCTAGCAAGTGGTATCAGAGCTTGGTCCCGAGTTCAAATCCCTCACTTATGTTGGGGGTAGCTACAATGGTGAGAAAGGTTGATTGCGCCCTTGGTCTCCTTGGTTGTTCAACACAACACTCAAGTTTGTGACATGGCTTAACTGCCTCCTGTGCTTCTATATGTCTAGTGGTTGTATCAGGCATTAACAGTTTGATCTTTTGGTAGAATAAAAATTGCTAGTTGTAACACACACACAGATATATAAATATATATATATATATATTCAAAATGGAATTATTTATACTTGAAGCTATCTATACATGTACTTTTTAAAGTCAATATTTAAATAAATATATCATAGTTGGATGTAATGCTCTCCTGATATTTCTCAGCTTTGAATCCTGTAAGCTCACCGATGTGGGATCAACGAGAGGATCTAGAAGCAATTCTATAAAAAGTTGGTAAGCTAGAACTTTGATAGAAGTAAACTCCAATGGTGTGCTTGCACAATACCACAAGACAAGACTTCTCTTGTCCTAGTCCAATTAGGATCCCAATCCTCCCTACATGACCACTCTAGCCTCTAGGAACTAAGCCTAAGACTCTCCCTAACTCTTCTCTAAGAGTTCAACTATTTTGCTTCACCTTGAAGGACTTCCACCATCAGTTTCGTCTCTCCATGCTCCACATTGGTTCCAAGGCTTTCAATGCCAAATCCTTGAAATAATCACCACACATGTTACAAGGGTCTTGTATATGCTCTGAATGCTCAATCCAAATCCACTCAATCTAAAGCTTATAGGTATTTCACCCTAAGACAATCAAGTTTCAAATTCACACCCAAATTCCCTATTAGGCCTAAAACACCTATTAGCCCTATTCAATGAGTTTTTCAAGATTTTCTCTGAAAACTTGCACACAACCCCCAAAAATAATCAGGGATCCATATACCATTTTGGGAGACCTAAAGGATTTTTAAGGTCTAAATTTCCCAAGTTGTTCGTACATCACTGTCCTTGAAAGTAGGACTATAGGCCTATTTTGGCTCTCTACAAGAAACACACCGATTTCTCTCCAAAACTATATCCAAATAGATTAAATAAGCTAGGAGCTCGACATTAGGGACTCTAAAAACACTGACTCCACTCTTGTTTCAGTAATCCATCTCATACCCTTGTCTCTACAAATGGTTTTATCCTCACCATACCCCTAACCAGACTATCCTAGCTCGCCTAGGGCATGGTATTAAAATTAGGTAAACACCTTTCCTGACCTCCTACTTCTATATACACTATTTACAGTGGCTCCCCTACGTATTTCATTCAACCTTTTTATTTTTTCCATGGTTGAATTTCATGGGGGAGCCATGAAAGAAAAAATACCCTGAATCACACCAGCAGACTACCTAGTTTAGGATTATTTTTCTACAGAAAACAAACTAACTCAAAAGTACTAAAAACCTGAAAGAAAAGTTATTAAAACACACCCCTCTACATGAATCAACAATTGGATCTTATGATTCAATCCATAAACAAGCTCGGTAACAGCAAATGCTCAAAAAATACACTAACATAGAATGGTAGTAACTTTTGCTATTCAAAAAATTGCTTACAAAAATTCTCTCCTTGGGATTCAAGCCTCAGAGTGTCTTAGATTCCTTTCTCCACCATTCTCTGTCATTTGAAATCAATTTTGAAACCTACATTTGTGGGGATCCTAAGTTGTCGAGTTACATGCAACATTTGCAATTTCTTGCAAATGTTGTCATGACAACTTTTGGCATCTTTGTGCATTTACTATGTCAAATATAATATAGGGCCTCTATGCTATGTAGTTTGATGACCTAACCCTATTTAATGACCTTAAGGCATATTTTACATCCTTCATGGGTCTAGACCACATTTTGAACACAAATCCCAACCTTAGACCAACTAGGCCTAAACTAACAAAAACAACTAACAATGACTAATTGGTGACCTTATTACTAACACTAACTCACCTAGTCCACATGACCTACTAAGGCCTCAAAGAAAACACACATCTATGACTTGGCTAAGGTCAGATACAAGCCAAAAAAATCTAAGGCTTGAGGATTGCCTAGGTGCTCCTGCACCATCCTCCCCTAAACAAAAGACTTCAATCCACCCTTGGATTGATTAACTTGGTATCAAACCCCAACTTCTTAAACTCACTTTTCTTGATCCATACTGCATCTGCATCAGATTTTCCTTGCCATTTGATCAAGTTTTCTTTATACTCCTTCTTCTTGGTCTTCTTGTAAACACTAGAATCTAGAATGCTCTCTACTTGTTTGATTGGTGTAGATGGAAAGTGCAGTTCTTCAACCTCCTGTATGACTTCATTTAGACTCTGATCAGCATCAGGGATTGGGCCTTTATACGGTACCAAGTCTGCAACATTGAAGACTAGTGATAAACCCAAATCCTCTAGGAGTTCCACCTTGTAAGCATTGCCTCCATACTTGTCTAGGATGACACATGGACCAATTCTCGTCATCTGAAGTTTGTGAGGTGTTCCTTTCTGAAGTCTTACTTTATTGAGATGAACCATCACTAAATCTCCAATCTTGAATTGGACATCCCTTCTTCTCTCATCCAATTTGGTCTTGATCTTCTCTGTATTCTTAGTTAGAGTCTTCCTGACTGTTTCATGGAATTCTTGCATAGCATATGAAAAATCCTCAGCATATCCACTGCCTTTCGCTCCATCTTTAAGGTCTCTGAGTTCATGAATGCCTCTAGGATTGATGCCATATACAATATCAAAAGGGATTTTCCCTATGGTTCTATTAACAGTATCATTATAAGCATATTCTTCTGGTGCAATGAGTTGGTCCCATGTCTAACCATAATCCTTTGTCAAACACCTTAGGAGATTACCAAGGCTCCTATTTACTGCCTCTATCTAACCATCTGACTAAGGATGGTAGGAAGATCCAAATGATAATTTGGTGCCCAATTTCTTCCAAAAGTATCTCATAAAATTGGTGTCTCTATCAGACACTATACTCAGTGGTAAACCATGAATCCTAAAAACCTCCTTGAAGAATAAGGAAGCTATTTGACTTGCATCATTTGTTGTCTTGCATGGCACAAAGTGAGCCATCTTACTAAATATGTCTATAATCACATAGACACTATCCATTCCTTGTCTAGTCTTGGGTAGACCTACCACAAAGTCCATGCTTAGACATTCCCATGGCCTAGTTGGAATGGGTAAGGGCTGATATAGGCTTGCATTTTTAGATCTTCCTTTGGCCTTCTGACAGATAACACATCCCTCAACATATCTCTTCACATACAAGTTCATCTTGGGCCAAAAATAGAATCTTTGGACTACCTCCTGAGTTTTATTAATCCCAAAATGGCCACTAAGTGCACCATTGAGTTTCTCTTGTATGAGATTCATTCCTATTGACCCCCTAGGGACACACAACTGACCCCCTTTAAACAATAGACTAGACTACAAAGTGTATTCATAGTATTGACTATGAAATTGGTTTTTATACTCTTAACATACCTTGTAGATGTCTGTAAATTCCTCATCTTCTTTATACATTTCCTTGAAGTTGTCAATTCCCATACTCTGCAGTTGAATCTCTTGAAAGGTTAATGCTCTTCTGCTCAAAGCATCTGCAACTTTATTCTGCAACCCTTTCTTTTGTTTGATGTTGAATGTATATGCTTGTAGGTATTCAACCCACTTCATGTGCTTATGACTCAATTTGTCTTGTGAGTTCAAGAAACTCAATGCTTGGTTGTCAGAATAGACTATAAACTCCTTTGGAAATATGTAATGCCTCCATTTTCTCAATGATTGGACTAGAACATACATCTCTAGTTCATAAGAATAATATTTCTTCTTAGCTTCATTCAACTTCTCTGAATGGAAAGCCATTGGTCTTCTCTCCTGACTTAGGACTGCTCTAATTGCCACATTGTTGGCATCAAATTCCACTATGAACAATTTATCAAAGCTTGGCAACACTAAAATTGGTTAGGTTTCTATCTTAGTTTTTAGTAGTTCAAAGCCATTATTAGCTTTCTCATTCCAAACAAACTTAGTCTTCATGCCTCCTTTAATTGTATCTAACATAGGAGAACATATTGCACTAAATTGTTTAATAAACTTTCTATAGTATTGTGCAAGACCATGAAAGCTCCTTACCTCAGTGCTTGTCCTTGGAGTAGGCTAGTTGATGATGGCCTCAACCTTGCTTGGATTGACTTTTAAGTTACCTTGTGACAGTACAAAACCATGATACGCCAGCTCTGTCTTGATGAATTCACACTTTTCTAAGTTGATCACCAACTTCTCCTCTTGCATCTTCTTAAATACCAATTCCAATTTATTGAGGTGCTCTTCTCTTGTTCTACTAAAGATGAGTACGTCATCCAAGTACACTACTAAAAACTTCCCAATGTAGTCTTTTAGTACCTTATTCATCAACCTCATGAAGATTGATGGGGAATTTGACAGGCCAAATGGCATGAAAGACCATTCATACATTCCTTCAATAGTTTTGAAGGTTGTCTTCCACTCATCCCATTCATTCACCCTCATTTGGTGGTATCCACTTTTTAATTCTATCTGTGTAAAGTATCTAGCCCCTCCTAGATAGTCCATTAGGTCTTCTATCCTAGGGATAGGGAACCTATACCTAATAGTAATCCTATTTACTTCTCTGGATTCTGTACATAACCTCCAAGTTCCCCTTTCTTAGGTGCTAAGACTATGGGTACGCCACAAGGGCTAATGCTCTTTCTTATAAGACCTTGTTCTAAAAATTCTTGAACTTGTCTAGCTATCTCTTCATTCTATTGGGGAGTCATTTTATAGGCTTCCTTATTGGGTAGGGTAGGTCGAAGGATTAGATCTATTTGTTGGAAAATCCACTTCTTAGGTGGTAAGGTGGCTGGTTGTCCATCACTCACTATCCCTTGATAGTTTACTAGCATCTCTTGAACTTATTTGGGTAGCTCTGTCTTCTTCTCTAATTTGTCTGCAAGTTCATTTGGCTTCAACGCCAGTGCAAATCCAACTCCTTCTCCTTCATCTATAATCTCTAAGAACTCCTTTTTACCCACCATGAGAACATTGGGACCAATAGATTTCACTTCTGCATCCTCCAATAGTGATTGAATTTTGTATGTCACATTGTCTTTCTTGAAAGTGTAGGATTTTTTCACTCCATTATGCATAGCCATCTAGTCAAATTTCCATGGTCTACCTAGGAGAAACTGACATTCATCCATAGGTAAGACATCACATAAAACTTTATCTTTATATCTCCCAATGGAGAATTCCACCCAAGCTTGTTCATTAACTAGGACATGTTGTCCTTTGTTAAGCCATGTGACTTTATAAGGGTTGGTGTGGGGTATCCTTGTCATGTTTA
>MU228039.1:360-11838 GCA_018584345.1 Thuja plicata
GCAATTATCAACATCTCGACGCTTCTCAAGTCATAGACGCTGCCCAGCCAATACTGAGCATCAAGAACAACGTTTCGGAAGGAGTAGAGAGAGACAATAGAAGCTTCAAGCTTCGAAGGGTTTGCATTCATTTGTCCTCCTTTTCGTTGTTTGTACATTTTATTGCTTACGTTTCCATCATTTCGTTTAGTAGTTATTGCGTAATAGATTTGCATGTACTTGTGAACCTTGGCTACTAACCCTAGCCCTTGGAAAGCTGTGGGAAACCGGAGAGAGAGGCGTACAGGGACCAACAAGGACATCTTGAAATATGAATTTTTGAAATGATGAAGCCATTGATATTTCATGGGGCTTTATGGAGGAATACCATCAGGAGATCACAAGGTAGGATTCTCCTTTGACTTAGACAGATCAACATACTTTGGGGAGGAGGCTCCTCTTTCTAGTCGCAAAAGTAAAAACAAAAACAAAAATTAGGACTCATTAAGTGAAAATTGAAAGACGCTTTCTAACCATGAAAAAGTAAAGATAAATGACGTATCTTCTGGTGAAAACCTCTCTGATGTGCCAAAGGATGGAAAGTTGGATCTCCTCCCCTTAAAAGAAGAAAAATCAACATTGCTAATAGAGGAAATAGAGGTAGTGAATCTAGGGGATGAAAAGAACCCTAAGAACATCTATCTAGATAAATCCCTTTCACCTAAGGAAACAAAACAATTTATTGTTTTTTCAAAGAATGATAGATCAACTTCGCTTGGTCTTATGCTAACATGCCAGGTTTGGATCCAGATCTCGTACTACATCACCTACCACTTTTTCCAAACGTAAAGCTAACAAAACATAGGTTAATAAAGATGCATCCTCACATTGCTCTACTTGTCAAAGCTGAGCTGAAGAAACTTTTAGATGCAGGTTTCATAAGACCCATCCCATATGCAGACTAGATATCAATTCTAGTACCAATTACAAAACATTATGGTCAGATTGGAATATGCACAGACTTTAGGGACCCAAACAAAGCATGTCCAAAAGATGATTTCCCATTACCAAACATCGATATAATCGTAGAATTGACATCACGACATAAAATATTGTCACTTATGGATGGATTCTTAGGTTATAACCAAATAAAAATTGCACCAGAAGATCAATATAAGACAAGATTTACTTGTGCATGGGGTACTTATTGCTGGAAAGTGATGTCATTTGGCCTTAAGAATGCAAGTGCCACCTATCAACACGCAATGACAATAATATTTCATGATATGATTCATAAAACAAGGGAGGATTATGTAGATGACATACTGACTAAGTCAACACTCAGGGAAACTTATCTACAAATTGGGTCAGATATTTGATAGATTACAATAATACAAGGTACGACCCAAACAAAAGAAAAACACATTCAAATTTATTGCTAGAAAAATCCTTGGTTTCATTGTATCACATAGAGGAGTTGAAGTAGATCCATAAAAGGTTAAGATCATCCTTGACATGCCACCACCTACAAATTTGATACAACTATGGGGTCTACAAGGAAGATTACAATCTATTAGGAGATTCATCGCCCAACTTTTGTTATATATATCAGCAACATAATCAACACTAGGTGTTCTTTTGACACAACATGATGACCAGGGCAAGGAACGTGTCATCTGCTACATCAGTAGAATTTTGGTGGGCTATGAAATAAATTATTCAACAATAGAAAAGGCATGTCTTGTAGTGGTCTTTGCTTCTCAAAATTTAAGACAGTATATGCCAAGTCATCAAATGAAGATCATTGCACACATAGATCCATTAAAATACTTGTTGAGTAAAGAAGCATTAACTGGATGACTCACTAAATGGGTCATGATCTTAAGCAATTTTGATATTGAATATATGGATCAGAAGGTTATCAAAGGGAAGGTTATTGTTGATCAACTGGAAGAAGCACCAATTCCAAATCATCAACCTATAGTGTCCAAGTTTCTAGATGAATCAATCCTTACAGTACAACCAACAATAGAAGTCTAACAGTTATTGTTTGATTGATCATATATGAACCATGGTGCAGGAGTAGGAATAGTACTTATCACTCCACAAAATGATGCAATTCCTAATTATTTTGACTCAATTTTCCAAGTACAAATAACATAGCTGAGTATGAAGCTATGGTCGTCAGATTAAAAATGGCTATACAATGGATAATAAAGAACCTGAGAGTTTATGGTGATTCCCAGTTGGTTATCAGTCAAGTCAACAATGATTACATGACCAAAGATGAAAAACTTGTCTCATACAGACAATTGATGGAAAATCATGTGCTTCTTTTCATTACATTATATTTGAACAAATTCCAAGGGTTCAGAACAAAGCAGTAAATGCGATGACAACTATAGAATCTTTGATTGACATGCCAGGTAATGAAACCATATTCCAATTTCTGGTAGAAAATTGATGATACCAGCCTATAAGGCTCCAATAAAAGAATCAGTATGTGTCCTTATTGGTCTTCAATCTCCCTAGTATAATGATGTGTATACGCACCAGCTCAAGACCTCCACCCCATTACTTCACCGTGGCCTTTTTCGAAATGGACATTTGACCTAGTGGGAAAGATTACACCCATTTCCTCTAACTGTCAAAAATACATAATTGCAACAACATAATACTTTACCAATGGGTAGAAGCAATTGCTCTGACATATATCACTGGTAAGAAGATTTCCATGTTTATTCTAAATCACATTATTTTTCGGTATGGGATCCCTTAAACCATACTTACTGATCACATTTCACCTTTCCAAAACAAAGATGTTGAGGATCTATGTGAGAAGTTCAAAATAAAATAGTGTTTCTCTTCTTTTTTCTCTCCCCAGGAAAATGGAAAAGCTGAGGCAACTAACAAAATAATCCTAAAAATCTTGAAGAAATATGTCAATGAATCTTGTCAAGACTGGCATTTGAAGCTTAGTCCCGCATTATGGGCATACAAAACAAGTGTGAGAACACCTACAGGAGCAACTCCCTTCTCCTTGGTATATGGATCAGAGCCGGTTCTACCCCTCAAAATTGAAATCCCACTCCTTAGAATATCACTGAAGCATATCATATCAGATGAAGACTACAAAGTTGCTAGACTCAGTGAACTGGAACTATTAGATGAGAGACACCAAAATACAATGAATCACTTACAAGGCTATCAGAATCACCTTAGAAGAAATTATCACAAAAAATTCAGGCCACGTACCTTTGAGGAAGGAGATGTCTTCCTCATTCAAAATCATAAGAATCAAGAAGGAAGAGTTAAACCAGGCAAGTTTGAGCCTAATTGGCTACCATTCGTCAATACCAAATCATGTGAAAATGGAGCATATCAGTTGGCAACTTAGGAAGGAGATCATCTCCCTTATTATATCAACAAAATGCACCTATAAAGGTTCTATGCTTGAGGTCTCAAGGCCAATTATACATGTCATATATGATCCTAAAAAAGCTATATAAAAAAGAAAAAATATAAAAAGTTACCTTGGTGAAAACCTGACAAACAGGCGCCTTGACGACAACAACAAAATACAAAAAGAGAAAAAATTAAAGAGAAACAAAATCGCTCTCTTAGTGAAAACCTGGCAAATAGACACTATTGAACATGTACCTTGGTGAAAACTTGGTAAATAGGTGCCAAGTGTTAAGGTCCAACTTCGCCATCAATGAACTCCAGATTATGAAGCTTGTACTCGCCGCATGCAAGATTGAATACCCAAACTTATTATAGAAGCACAATCCCCTTTGAGACATCACACTTATCCATGACTTATAATAACTTACCAAACACGGGGGCAGTCTAAAATGTCCTGAAAAATCTTAAAAGACTAAAAAGTCTTGAAAATTTCCCTAAAAAGAGCAAAATGTCTTGAAAAAATCCTAAAAAGAGCAAAATGTCCTGAAGAAGTCAATAATAAATAAAATCAAATATTGCAAAAAACTCTGCAATAAATCATCTCAGTCATAAACAAGCAAATGACAATCAAATGTCAAAACTATGAGCTTCACAAGTCGACAATGGACTCATGTGACTCAACTTATCAGCAATCCAATCTATCATCAATAGAATGATTCAATCTATCATTAATCAAGTTTTCAATTGTCTTAGTCAGTGACAAATATACTCAAAACCATCAATCTTATATGAGTCATCCATTCCTGAAACCAGATACATCCACAATCAAAACATAAAAAACTAAGCCAATCAAGGAGCAGTAAGGTTGTTGACTAGGTCAATCATGTCAATCTGTTGTCAATTTATCTTTTGAAATTGTGTTCTTACGCTCCTCAAGGATGCCACTGAGTGGTGAGAGTGGCTATGATGGATCATAATCTTGTTTTCTTTTTGTTGTTGTTTATGGAGTGTTTCAATTTTATTCTTGGGAAAGATGATTCATGATAAATGTGATAGGAGTTGTCACGCATCTGGCAGCCACGTAGTTCCATGATCTGAGATAATCTATACAAAAGAATGGAACATTCCTTATCTACTATTTGCTTGCTATTATCAAATATTATAGTGACATCCAGATGGTCAATATATGGGTGCATTTGTATCTCTTTCTTTTAATAGTAAGGTGCAATGATGAATAAAGATTGGAATGTATGACAATGACTTTTTTTCATCAATCATTCAATTTCATTTTCTAGACTAATCTCTCACTAACTTTATTCTTCTTCTAACTAACACATGCATGTACTTAGATACATTGTGCATTTTAGGTTTGCATTCATTTATTACATAAGAAAAATCCAAATATATGCATATTAGATCATATAATAAATGCATCCATCATCAATAACATCATAACTAACATATGAATGCATTCATCATCGTCATATAGTGATTCAAATTTATCAACAAATTAATGCTCATTTGACGCATTTTGTATGCTTAATTTTTTGAGGGGGCATATAGTCCACCTACTCTCACTGGGGCAAACTGGGGTAGGTTCAAATCTAAAAATTGTTTGACACAACGTGATGAATCACATTGTATCAAAGAGGGGAAAATGTAAACACCCTAAATGGATAGACTTGCGACCTTGCATTTAATTACTAATTTTCCTCTATTAATTAATAGTTTTTTTTATCAGTAACATGTTTTTTTTTCATTGATATAAAAAAGTGGTTACATCATGACCAAAGATGGCATTCGGTTACAAAATGTAAAAAACTTCCTTGCATTCGACTATCTACTACTAAGGTCGGCTATGTATTAGCATATACCATAGCAAAAAATCAACTTCTATTAATAGAAAAAACAAAGAAACTAAGGTCCAGCTAGCTGAACCACTTGGCAGCATCCTCTTTGGTAAAGTTATCAAAGGCTCCACATTTCTCCACCAAGGCCCCGACTTGGATTCTACCCTCGGCAATGTCACTCATGCCTGCAGCCTCCTCCTCTCTAGCCTGCCTAGCTGTTGTGGCCTTTCCAACCCACCTATTGACGAACTTGTGGCCTTCCGTCCTCTCCCAACTTCGTCCTGGACTTGATGAGTGTCATCTTCTTTTTCCACTTTCCCATAAGCTCAGTGTCACTCGTCTCCTTCTCCACCTTTCTCCTCTCCAAATTTTCCTTCAGCTCCTTCCACCCACTCAAATCCCATGCCAAATGGACATCTTTAGGGCTATCAGTTGACCAAATCACAAGGGGTTGTAGGCCTCAGCTACCTCTTCCCACCATTCGGAAAGGCTCCTCTCCCATACGCAGACCCAGCCCCACCTCTGCCCATTGGATACTATCTTCCACTCCCTCCACCCATTTGATTACCATGCATTGTCTGACCACCCATCTCACTTCCTCCTTTGATTCCGTGACCAATAGTCTGAGGGATGCAAAATAGGGAGGAAATGTCCAAGTTTGTCCTTGGTCTCCACCCATTCTGCAAAAAATGCTCCCTGAAGATTTTCCTAATGGCCACCCAAAATTTGTCACCATCTTCCATGAAAACAAGACTCAACCTGTTCATAGTGATGGGGCCTTCAAAGGCTGGGATTTGGCCAGTAGTAGAGAGGGAAAATTAGCCTCCATTTGCTCTGATGTTTCCACTTTCGTTTCTCACAATGCTGCCTTGGCTATGTCGCGGATGGCTTTAATCTTGTCGCCGAAGTCTCTGGAAACTAATGATGTTTCCATCAAATTGCCAAAATTCCCATCATGTCTCATTACTCTCTCTTGTACTATTTTGGCCTTCACTTAATGGGAGATCTCGGTTTGGGGGCACCTAGAAAAACTTGTGCTCTCACACTAACTCTTGGCATCATTCATGCCTTTGCATTGTGCAGGGCTGCCACATGGTTTTGGTGGCATGACACTCCATGTTCAGTTTGTGGTATATCATTCCTCGAAAATAGTTTCTTCCCTTAGTAGTTACTAACCTTTATGCTTCATTTCTAAAGTCTTCATATATTTCAAATTTATTATCAAGTGAACCATTGGCTCCAATGTTTGAAAGGTTATCCGCCAACTCATTTTCCAATCTCGGTACCTGTGAGACCTTAAAGTCTTTGAAATCTCTCATCATGTTCCTGATTCGTCTTATATGCTTATTCAGATACCAGGTATCCATTTGACCCTTGGAAATCCCATTTATTACTAGGAGAGAATCACCTTCTAGGTGAATTCTCCTAATCTAGAGTCTTCTCGCCATTAACATGGCCTCAACTACTGCCATGCATTCGGCCTCATTATTTGTTCCATTCCACAGCCTTTTAGCACCTAAAGCCAAAATCTCTCCCTTCTCATCTTGAGCAATGTATCCTATTCCGGATATTCCAGGGTTGCCGCGGGAGGCACAGTCAAAATTTATTTTGACCCATCCGGGGGATGGTGGTTGCCATTTACTTCTTTGTATTTCCTCTTCCCAGGTCAGAGGTTGCACCCTCCCACACCCATTAATGAGTTTAATTAATATTTTTTTTAATCATTAGTTAAATCATCTATTTCTTCTAAATTTGATCCTCTAATTATTTAATCACTTCTTCAAAATTAATTAAATAATTAATCTTTATTAGTTAATTAAGTTCAATTTCCTAAAAGTTTAAATTTAATTATTTAATTATTTTTATCGATAATATTTGTAGTACTTGTATTCATTTCAAAGATAAGTACATGCATGGATTCAACACCACTGAAGGCCACTGTGAGTTACTACTTTCTACAACCCAAAAGGCCACTATTTGGCTTACCATCATTCATCTATCTTAGTCAACAAAAAAAACCTAAGACACAAACTGTTGGCAAGTTGACTATACTGGTTTATATGACTCTATTTAGTGTTGTCATTGTGGCAACAAATTCATATGAAGTTTTGGAGTCAACACACATTATCAGAAGATCAGAAATTGGCCAAGTACAGAAGACTGGATAGTTAGCAGAGTACTAGAAGAACAGAGCATCAGTGCACGTGCATACGACCAAGTTAGGGCATATGCCTTTGATGATAAGCTTGTAAGTATGTATTCATTCTAAGTATAAGAGAGCATGATCAGATCTACAAGTACGAAGAAGTTATAGCAAGATGAAGTGACTGAGACAGTAAAGGGTAGAACAGGACAAAGCAAGGAACAAACTATTATAGTTTTGATTAGCATGTGTTCATTTGTTATTCAAATGCTATGTACCTTGGAAGATAAGATTATGAGTATGTGTACATTCTAAGTCTAAGAGATCATGATCAGATCTGCAAGTATGAAGAAGATACAACCAGTTGAAGAGGTACAGCCAGTGAACGCTAGAACATGACAGAGATCATGGAAAGAGCCGACAGAGATTGTTTTGGTACAGAATTTTCACATATCCTCAGGACTTGCATCCTTATATTAGTGATTTTTAGTGATCTAATAATATGTGGTTAAAGGTGCATGACTTGATTCATTGGGAGCAAAAAGTTAGAGATAATTTGGTGGAGCGGACTGTGTGAAAAGATGCATCTGTTCGGTTTGAGTAAAGTAGTTATAATTAATGTTAAGCCAACTTAATGAAGGGTTGCATGGTTATTTAAGTGATCAAGATAGATGGTAAAAGGTTTCCTAAAGCCTACATGTTTGTGTCTTTTGAGTAAGTACTTATAGAAGGTTATTTGTGATCGGAGAAGTTGCGAAAGCCAGAGATAAGAAAGTAGAGCAGAGTGTAAAAGCAACAAAGATATATCTGTCATATGTTGATGATATATATATTGAAGTAGAAGCTTTAAAAGTGAAGAAAATATTTGTGTGGTGATTAAAAAGAGGTTAAAGCATCAGCGCACAAAAGGAACTGATCAGACAAGCAGTGTCACATCAGCAGTTCATCTTGCAGATACAGTGTGTATCAAAGATCTAGAAGGTTGTAGCCTTCACCATTTGAGCAGTGAGCTCTTGGATAGTGAGTCCACCACCCCTAATAGGGTTATTTTAAAAGACTCCTAACAGGGTTTGACCCTTAACAAGGTCACTGTACTTCATACATTGTAAAGGCAACTCCTAACAGGGTTAAGGATCTTCTAACAAGGATCATAAGAAACTAGTACATAATATTCATGGGTACTAATTCCCACCGGGGTTTTCCTCTAATCAAGGTTTCCCCATAATCATACCAGGTGTTATGTGTTCTTGTGTTAAGACTCATTGGATGTATATTTGATTTATGTTTAGAATAATTAGTGAAATACTAATTCAACCCCCCCACCCGCTCTCAATATTTCCAACAATTAGTATCAGAACTCTGGTCCTCAGCAAATAAGTTTAACCACTTGAGGAGATCATGGAAAAGAAGGAAATGAAACACCTGAAAATGAATCTTGAAGCAACCCTTGAAGATCTTGACACATTGGAAAAAGAAAATTAATATCTTAAACAAAAAGTTTATGGCATGCAAATACTTATCAAGAAACTGAAAAAAGAATTAAGGAATTGTTCTTCAAATGATTTGGGAGAAGTAGTCAAAAAGTTAAATGAAGAAAATTCATCTCTGAAGGATTAGATGGAAGAATTAGATGAAAATCTATGTAACAATCAAGATGCCTATGATGATCAAGTCAAAGTAAACAAGAAGTTAGATGAAGAACTAAGACAAGAAAACATGGAAATCTTGGAGCTAAGAAACAACAAAGATAAGATGGAATATGAATTGATTGCAGAAAAGAATCATATTGACAAGTTACACACAAGAAAGGATATGATAGAATCATAGTTGTATGCTCAAAAGGTTAAAGGAGATACCAGCGGTATAGTATACAATGAAGCACAAGTTCAGATTGATGCCATGCAAGAAAAAATTAAAGCACCAAAGCACATCATAGATACTAAGGAGATTGGAAATCTAACTAAAAACAATGTTGAACCACCTAAGGATGAATGCAAGCTAGTTGACCGTACTTGTTAAGCCTGTAACAAGCATGGACATATTGCAAGGAATTGTAAAGAGGTAAGATCCTTCAATGGTTACTTTTATTCATGCAATAAATTTAGTCATAGAGCTATGAATTGTAAAACAAGTCAAAAGAACAAGAATTAGAATAATCAAAGAAATCAGAATCAACAAAGACAAAGAATTTATCCTTAGCAAAATGTTAGAATCCCTCGGAACATTACATGCCAAATATGTAATTAAAATGGGCACACAACCAAGCAATGTAGCATGATGAATAACAACATCTGACCTCCTATCATTTGTCATTCATGTGGAGAGGCTGGACACATCTCCAGGTCTTGCAGATCAAGAACAAAAGGACAAGAGAATCCTAAGAAGTCTTTGTTTGAAGAATCAGGAGAAGTTAAGTTTGTGGAAGCTAAAGCTAAATCAAATAAAATATGGGTCGAAGTAAAGAAGGATAATGAAGAGAAAAATGTAGTAGATGCATCCTCAGTGGATGCACCTTCTACTTCTATTTAGTTGACCCTCATGGTCTTAGGGGGAGCTATTCTAGCTCTGAACCCCTGCGTGGTTGGTATACTCACCTCCGAGTATGCACCTTGGATTATAGTTGTTTGGTGACATTGTGATGTAGTATGCAAGAGAACACGGTCTAAATTGTTATCAAGAACAAGAATGGAAGTTACAGTTGCTTTCTGTGTCTAGGCGAAAAGTATTAATGGCAAAAATCTACTTTGAATTCACCAAGTCCTCACTTGCGGTTAGAATAAATGATTAGAGATCATAGAAGCAATAGTAGTTGTATTGTTAATGCATTATAGTTGTTCTCAACAATGAAGAAAGGAGATTCATAATCGTCATTTGTTAAGCAAAGTCACTCGAGTTTGAAATGAAGCCCAAGCACGGACATGTCGTTTCAGAAATCAGTTGAAAACTTACTTAGCAATCGAGTAAGCGGTTGGATAATCAAGGGAGCACTTGCAATTGAGTAGAAAAGCGTCACAATTACATTCTTCAGCAGAGATTGATATCAAGAAAATCTTTGAGACATCTCAGAAGTGATTTATCAGTATGCTTTAGTGCATAAATTTCATGAAGCAGAATCGGTCAAAATCTTGTTGAGCAGTGTTCTATGTGAAAGTATCAGTATAGCCGTTGGAGATATATATTTTTTGGAGCCGACCTGATGTTATCTTTGGAAGTGCATATTTATTATTAATCATCTAAGTGTGAATACAACAATAGAGCATTCATGTAAGAGTAGAATTGATTGAAGATACAATTTGAAATATCATGTGAAGAAGCAGATAAAACTATTATGACAGGTCCACAGGATTCTGCACCCATGGCCAAGGACATGGAGGATACATTCGTGATTGATAATGTTAAAGTATCAATGGAAGCAATGGATATTGATCTAGACAAGTTTGAAGAAACATTTGTGAGTACTCAAGAGACTGAGAGTCTTTATATCAGAAAGAAGATCTATTGATTTAAGATATCACAGAAAAGGAAGCAGATAAAGAGAAGACTGAAGTGATGGACAGTTCATCATCATTGTTGTCAAGTTTGACACCCATAACAGACTTAGACTCAAGAGGAGTAAATAAGTAAGGGGGAGTATATAATCTGAAGGAGTCATGAAAATAAATCAGTTATTGCAGAAGAGAAGTATATGAAAAAGAGGCTCAGTGAATTGGTTAGCAAATTTACACTTGATCTTAGTTCACTCAAGGCTGGTCAAGCATCCTTGAAAGAGTTTGCAACAAAAGGCAGAGAAGATAATATCAAAGGGGGAATAAAATAATGTATAGAATATGGAGTCTGTCATATGATCGAGGTCCTAGCACAGACTTGGAGAAGATGGAGAAGCTATAATATGCATTATGCGCCCTTCTACAGATTATTGAATTTTGGGAGAAAGAGATCTAGAAGTTGCAGATTGCATATCCAGATGTGTATGTTGAGTAAGTACATAGAAGTGTTTTTGAGCACCTTTGTCATTAATGTCAAAGGGGGAGTAGAGTATGAAGAATATGGAGTCTGGTATATGATAAGAGGGAGATATAAGATAGAGAGTTTTTGTATAAG
>MU228039.1:32126-65192 GCA_018584345.1 Thuja plicata
TAAACCTCGTGACATGAGGAGTCTGGTCATGTGTGGCTTCCATGTGTGATAGTTATGGGGTGTCAGCCGGGCCACAGAAGGGTCCGACATTGAGAGAAGAATAAGACGGAAGTAGAAGGGTCGATTTCTGAAAGTAAATAACAGAAAATAAAATGCACCCCCCCACAATGTATAATCCTATCCCCTATGCACCACAAATAACCAATTACTGAAAGTACACAAAGAAACGAGGAGAAAAACCTGAGTTCCAGAAGTCGAACAGGAGCAGAAAAGAAGGTGTGACTTTGACTATGAAAAACAGCAACCAAATGGAAAAAACAAGAAATGAGACCTATACCACTACGTCCGGCTCGGAAAGACCTTTCCGACGATATCAGACACTTGCATTTTCGAGTCCGTTTGCTCAAGTTACGAGCAAAAAACCAACTGCCCCTCTAAAATACAACTCTCTGGAAAAACACAGAGACGAGCTTAAATTTGACGGCTGTCGGAGTCGCCGGAAAAATTGTACGGCGCCGAAAAAATTTAAAAACTCGCCAGAATTTTTTTTCCGGCGGATGACGTCACGCTGACGTCGGAGCTTCACAGTCCGGTTGCCAGGTGGCGGCGGAACAGGTGAGCGGCGGCGGTGTTTTAGCCGAGCGCGGGCGGTGAATAGGCGGCGGCCGGCCGCGGCTGCGCAGCGGGGGCGCGTTGCCCAGTGGCTGCGCGCTAGCGGCGCGCTGGCGGCAGCGCCCGTAAATGCAAAAAAAAACCTTTTTTGTGCGTTTTTCAAGATTTTTTTCTCAATTTTCGAGCCGTACGGCCCTAGGAGGCTCAAAATTTTTCCCTGGGTCACGGAGATCAAAAGTAGTCGAATTTTATATGATTTCAAATCTCCCGGGCCTTCTGAACGCAATGGCGGCGTCTGTTTCTGCTCAATCTTCTCTAGCTGGTCGTGCCTCCTTCAAAGTGACAGAAAACCTCAGAAATAAGCTGTGGCTGTCGTCTTCGAATCCAGGCTTCAAAAACCTTCAACCTCGGCAGCGACAGGGTGGCTCTGATACCATGTAGGATTTTTCAAACATGCAAATCCACAGACCACCAAGAACACCTGCATGCAAAATACTCGAAGCTGAAAGAGAAACCTGTGAGAGAGAGAGAAGCTAGGGTTTGGAAAATCTCAGCGAAGTGAGAGAAAATTATTATTTCCAAAAAGTGAATGAAAAATATTACAAAAGCATTCGACCTTAAAGGTGAATGAAACCCTAAAAACATAAAGGCTAGGTTGCGCAATATAATTAATATAAAGTATTAATTATATGCACCTAAGAGATAGCTTAAGCGAAAAAGAGTAATAAATAACTGATTACTCTAACAATTACTTCTCTCAAATATAACAAAGCCCCTGGCCCTGATGGCCTTCTTGCGGAATTCTATAAGGCTAATATTGACTGGATTGCTAAAGATATTCTTGAACTCTACTCGGAAGCCTTTAACTTGGGCACTCTTGGGAACTCCATAAATATGGGAATTATTAAACTGGTTCCCAAAGATGGTGATAAAGCCCTTATCAAAAACTGGTGTCCTATCACTCTCCTTAATGTCTCTTATAAGATTCTCACTAAAGTCCTCGCCTCTAGACTTGTCAATATCCTTCCCAAGTTTATTTGCTCTACCCAAATTGGTTTCATAAAGGGAAGGTATATCCTGGAAAACCTTATTACCAGTTGGGAGGCTATGGAATGGGCCAATTCCTCCAACCAACAAGCTTCCATGTTTCTCATTGACTTTGAAAAAGCCTATGATAGAGTTGAGTGGGAGTTCATTCTTACCATGCTTAATGCTTTTGGATTCCCTGAGGAATTTTCCAAATTTATCCAAGTCCTCCTAAAAGATGCCTCTGCTCTCATTGAAATTAATGGAAATTTATCCCACTCCATCCCCCTCTCCTGATCCATTAGGCAGGGATGCCCTCTAGCCCCTGCCCTCTTTGTTATTGCCTCTGATGTGCTTTTTTATCTTCTTAGAGATAACACTCTTTTTCCTAAAGTCTGAGGCATTACTCTTCCTGACGACTCTGAACTTCTCAATATCCAGTTTGCTGATGACACATCTCTCTTTCTAGAGCTCTCTAATCTCAATCTTCATAACCTTACCCTAAAACTTGACATTTTTGACAAAGCCTCAGGTGCCCACATATCTAGTTCTAAGTCCATCCTTCTTGGTTGGAACGAAGAACCCCAGACTGGTTTCATCAAACTGGCTTCTCCTGGGGTGGTCCTCACAAAATTGCGAGTTACTTAGGTATTCCCTTCTCTATTTCCCCCTCCCTTAAGGAAATGTGGTTCTGGATCAAGGAAAGGATCAACAAGAAACTTAATAATGGGATAATAGAGTGCTCTCCCTTGCTAGAAGAATCCAAGTTTGTCAAAAAATCCTCTCCTCATATAGCATTTATTACTCCTCTGCTTGGATGTTTAGTAATTATCAGATCTATGAAATTCAAAAAGCTGTCAGAAGGTTTCTTTGGTCTGATGGGAAAGGGAAAAGAAAGGCCCATGGTGTCAAATGGAATTGGTGCCATGTGGATAAAGATTTTGGTGGGCTTGGATTGAAGGACCTCAGGTTGCAAGGAATCTCCCTTGCAGCCAAATGGATATTCTAGGCCCTTGATGGGAAGGAACCTTGGAAAGTTTTAGTTAGGAACAATATTCAGAACGGTGTCCCTAAGCAGGCCAAAACTTGGAAGAATCTCCCTTTTAGCGATCTTGTCGCTGGGTCCTTCCCTATCTCAGTCAAAGGTACTTGGGTCTTCAAGTCTATTTGGAAGGCTTGGGAACATGTTCGTGGACACATCTATAATTCTAGATTTGATAATAGTAACTCTCTGCACGGGGAACGGTCAATTTGGTGGAACCTTCACCACAATGGTAAACCTCTTGCTTTGACCCAAGGCTGTTCTGCTAGACTCTGGCATAATAAAGGTATTAAGTGTTTTATGGACATTCTGGATAATGATAGTCTTATTAGCTGGCAATTGCTCAGCAATAATTTTGATCTCCCAGCCTCTCACAAAAGAACTTTCAATATTAAAAATGCTTGTTCCCCTCTTAATCTTCCCCGGAACACCGATGTGGACTCTCACAAATACCTCACCTTTCGATGGGATGATGGTTCCCTCCTTCCTAGAGTTAATTCTAAAGATATATATAAGATCCTTAATAAAAACTCCTCGATCCTGAATCATCTTAATTCCATATGGTATGTCACTATTGAACCCCCCATCTGGCAGAAAATCTTTGGAAAAATCTGGAAATCCCCTATCCCCCCCAAAATTAAATGTTTCAGATGGCAACTTATGTTGGATAGACTTCCTATCAAAACTCATCTTGGTGACTATGATACTTGTACTATTTGTAATATGCCTGAAAGCATGAGACATATTTTCTTTGAGACTTCCTATCAAAACTCATCTTGGTGACTATGATACTTGTACTATTTGTAATATGCCTGAAAGCATGAGACATATTTTCTTTGATTGCTCTTTTGCCAGAGAAATTTGGTTGTTATTTGGATTATCTTTAACTAATCATGTCTTTACTTTTGATATAATTACTGGATCTATTCTTGGTCTCAAAAAGGATGCTAACCTATTCTGGAATATTCTTTCTTTATACATCCTTTGGTTTATTTGGAAATTCAGAAATGAGGAAAAATTTCAAGGTAATGGAAGAGTTCTTACGAGGTTTCTTAGAAAACTCATACGTTTTAAAATCATTTCGCAGGTTTGCTGTGTGATGCGGCTTGAGAGAGGAAAGCTGAAAAGGTTTCTTCACGATGGTCATGCTACCATGTTTATCTATGAAATGAAGAATGGTCTTCAGAGGGCCAACACAACGGATAACTAGGATGCTTTTGATGAAGCTCTAAAGAAGCTGATTAATGAAATCAGAGAAACTAGAGGACCTTACTTTGATCAACTTAATTTCTTTGCTCATGTCTTGGCAAGAAAGGAAGTTGTTTGGATGGAGGGGGATCAAGGATGGACCTCCTGGATAGATGATCACAGTGATGTTCTTCATTGACTGCTGTTATCTCCTCTTTTTGTATCTACGCTCTTGATAACTGTTTCATAAAGATGGGTTGTATATCTTAGTTGGTAGGTTGTATATTGTGAACTTGATGGGGTGAAGCTTCCCCCTCTCTTCCTTTTGTACTCCTTTTTTTGATCAATCGATTTATAATTCAAAAATAATAATAATTAAATAATTAATTTTATTTATTATTAAATATTAATTCATTAATCTTTATTAGTTAATTAAATTCAATTTCCTAAAGTTTAAATTCAAATATTTAAACTCGTTAATTATTCTTCTAATTAAATTAATTTCATTCTCTTAATTCTATTTTAAATCAAAATAGAATTTAAATATCTCATTTATGAGTATTTTAATTTTTAAAATCTATTAAATAATCAAATAAATCTTCTCTCCAATTCAAAAAAGGGAACTCATGTGTTATCTATGTGATTGCATAAATTGCTCCGCCTTCTCTCAAGTTCAAAAAAGATAACTCACAATCAACTCTACAGTTGACTCAATTATTTCCTCTTCTCTTTAGTTAAGAGGGGAAGTTTACTGATTCCTTCTTCAGTTCTTATTGACCTCAACCATCCATTTAAAAGTATCTAGGATCAATCTCATCTATCCAAACCATTTCCATATTCTATACAATCAACCCTTCTCAATAATTTGAGAGGATTCAAGATCTCCAATTTTGTGCACAATTGCTATGCAAGATTTTTGTATGAAGCATCAAGCAAAATCATTATTATTTGAATCTTATTTTCTCAACACTCCTAAGTCACAGATGTTGTCAACGCCAACACTGAGCACCATCCATATAACATTTTAGAAGGAGTAGAGAGAAACAATAGAAGCTTCAAACATTGGGGTTTGCATTTACTTGTTTTATTTTCTAAAGCTTGTTATTTTATTATTCATAGGCTCATTCTTAGTAGTTTGTTGATTTCTTTCATTGCAAATCGGTGCTACTAACCCTCTTGTTTAAGTGTGCAGACATAGGTCTATACACATGTATGTGTACACACACACACACACACACACACACACACACGTGTGTGTGTGTGTTTGTATATATGTGTATTTAAATATGTATATATACACACACATATACATATACATATACATATACATATACATATACATATACATATACATATACATATACATATACATACACACACACACACACACACACACACACACACACGCGCGCGCGCGTATATGTACTTGCTTATTCATTCATTGCTTGTGATCTCCTAGTTTTCCTCCTCCTTTTTACATGGGCGGTTTTGTGTGTTGGTTCAATTTTTATGATTAGGATGTTCTTAGTAGGTTGTCATAATGTTACAACATATAGTAAGTAATAGTAATGACTCTATTTGGCGGTTGATATAATGTTCCAAGCTAATGGGTACACAATATGAGGGTAATGGCCAAGGTTTCCCTTTGTTATTTGCGTGTTACTTTTCAAAAGGAAAATATTCACAATTCATGATTGATTGATTATCTTGGAGTGAATTTCTTCATGCAATGAGATTGTTGTTTAAATCTAGGTTGTCATTATTGGCTCTCTCTTTATCATTGTTTCGTATTTACTTTGAGAAGATGTATACATTGAGCTATCGATTAGCCCTGGATATGATTAGTATATGTTTGTCTCAACTTTTATATGCAATTTCCTTAGTAATCAAAATGCATGTTTCTTTATTAGGAAGGGCTATATATTATTATAATAGTATACATGCTTGACTACTAATCCGTAGTACACAAAAGATTGTGTTGCGAGAGCTCTTACACAATACATGGGTGTTTGAATGATGTACATGATTTGAAAATTATTGTTTGAATTAATGATTTATTGGAAGTTTATGATGAACAACATCAAGGTAAACATTATGGCAATGATTTTTTTGGATCAGCTAAATTCCCATGTTTATCTTTTGATGTAATTTAGGCACGCTTAGCAGACAAGCATGTTCTACTCTATCACTCTACCCTCTTCAAGCACAATAAAGGACTGCAGTGATAATGCAAAGTTGAGTGAAATGTATATGTCATTTTCAAAATCAAAATAATTATTATATTATAATTAAAAATATATATTATTATTCATAAGTGTACACTATGCAAATTTTTTATTAAATAATTATCCTTTATAAATTTATGAAAATTATTTTATAGTTTTAGAACTCTATTATTATTAAATTATTATATTTTAATAAAATCTATTATACTTCGCCAATACTTGCCGTAGGCAATATACTATTGCATTCAATGTGCATAATTAATTTATTATTTTGCAAAATTTACATATATAATTATAATTATAATTATCATTAATTACAATACATTCCACCTTACATTTAAAATTTATAACTATATATTAAATTTATAGAAATGAAACTATAATATATACAAACATAAGCTATTAAATATTATTTTTAAGATTTTATAAAAGTTTCTTATTAATTTTTAATCTATAATAATTTTATTTTTATTAAATAACTATTAATTAAAATATACTTAATGTTTATAATAACATTTAAATTAAATTTACATATATAATTATAATTATAATTATAACTAATTACTCAAGTACAGGTCATTACGCGAGACTTGTTTATTATGCCCTCACCAATTGCACTCAACAAATTAAACTACAAATATTTGATAAATTAAAATAAAATACATTGAATTTTAGTATACTTCTACTAAAATTTCATATAATTTGTACTTTTTAAAATTAGTAAAGAGTACAACATGCAAATACATTAATAAGGGCCCGTTTGGTTGCACCCCATAACCGGGTTATGCAGCCCATAATCCGGTTATGGGGTGCAATTCCTTGTTTGGTGACCTCTAAATTGAATGCGAATATGGATTTGCAAATCCCCATTTGTGCAAAAATGTGGATGTCCAAATTCTTGCTAAAGAGGTGGAATGACTTTCATCTCCATGGTTTTCATAGAGATTAAAGCCATTTTAACTTTGCCATCGGGTCCAATGCACTCCAAGGTTTGCATGATTAAATTTTTTTATATATCTTGTCAGGTCCGGAGCACTGCGTCGATTTAACTGTTGGAATGTGGATTTACAAATCCATCTTCCAGGGCAACCAAACAGTCCCAAAAAAGCATAACCAAGGTTTGCATAACCAGGGTATAGATAACCATGATTTGCATTATTTTTCAATTCCCCAACCAAACGGGCCCTAAAAAAAATCAAAATAAATAGATAGATGAATGAATTTAGATGTTTAATTAACTCTTATATCTAGGAATTTAGATTAAATGTTAAATTGGCACATTTTAGAAAAATCTAAGCATTCTTAAAGCTAAAAGAAAAAGTACAAGTCACGGACTTATGTGCTTTAAAAGCTTATATGATTTTTTTTGACCAGTAATTTGAGATTTAAAAAAAAAAACAATGTTTTCTTTTAAATGAAAGATTTTATGTCAAATTTAAATTATTTGTGTATTTTGTATGAGAATACGAGTCTAAGCTAATATTGCTAATATTTATTTGATTGACAATGAAAGATTTAGAGGTATCTACAATTTAAAATTAAATAAGCTTCACTCATGAGCTTAAAATTGAGAAAGGTATCTATTATGAGGCTCAATCTATAAACTACAATTCTTTGATAAAATACAATACAATATATTTACTTTTACTATACTACTATATATTTACTTTTACTATACTTTTATCAAATTTCGTATAATTTGTTCTTTTTAAAAATAAGTCAAAATTTAAATAAATGATCAAAAATAAAAGTCAAAATTTAAATAAATAAATTAATGAACAAACAAAATATTTTAATAACGTCTATAAAATTAAAGGCATCTGCATACTAAATATCAATAAAAGAGGAGCACACATGGTTAACCCAAGACAAAATGTGCATCAACATTTAATAAAATTTGTTGTAATTGTATTAACACTTGAACACCAAAATTTAGTAAATTTGTTGTAATTGTCTAAACATTGATTACCAAAATTTAATAAAACTTGATGTAATCATCTAAACATTGAATGTCAAAATTTAATAAAATTTATTATAATGTCTTAACATTGAACACCAAAATTTAGTAAATTTTGTTGTAATCATCTTAACATTGAACACCAAAATTTTAATAAAAATTGTTGTAATGGTCTTAACATTGAACACCAAAATTTAATAAAATTTATTGTAATGCTCTTAACATTGAACAACAAAATTTAATAAAATTTATTTACTATCTTAACATTGAACACCAAAATTTAATAAAATCATCTTGACATTAAATCTTTTCAATGAATGAATGAATGAAGGAATTTTAATGACGTCCATGAGACCAATAGTCTAAGGTACCAAAAGAACCATATCCTAAGCTATCTTCATGTTCTTATCCGACTCTTCGATTATGGATCTTTACTAGGAAATGACAGTTTTGTGAATCCTTGCTTTCTTGAAGTTGGTTTAACATCCCTCCTTCAAGTTGTTCTTATATTGACCACATATATCTTAGTAAGTAGCACACTCAAAGATAAAGTGCTATTGGGTTTCAACTACTCCTTTGTTGCATTAAGTGCCATTCAATTTCAACTACTCTTTAGTTGCAAAAGTATACATTCTTTCTTCCCAAACTTCTGTCCATCTACGTGTCTCACACCTTAGATGATGAGGCGAGATTCTTAGTTGTACTACTAGCAATCTAACCTTACCCTTAATTGCCACCTGAAAATAATTTTTTGATTAGATAGATAGATAATTTTTTTACGTCCAGAGACTAAACATAGCCTATAGAACAACAAGACAAACTAGAGTGTAACTAAACTCTTAAATTCTTTAAATTTAATAATTATGATCATAAATGCAATTAAATCCTTTCATATGATAAACTCTTTTTTTTTCCATTTATTTTGCCCACATGGAAAAAAAAATTTGATTTAAAAAAAAAGCTTTACCCAAGGAATATATTAAAAAAAGAGGTTGCTTGAGCCCCACACCAACACTAAAGCCTATGGAGTCGGGCAGTGATAAACAGCATTCGTTATTCCTGCCTGCCTATCCAGGGGACCGAACACAAATACCATTTTTCATACACAAACCGACGCGTGTGCAAAAATATAGCGAATAATATTTCCATACAAGGTCAAGATTCAACTATCCTATACTCCTTTCTGCCATCAACTTTAGTGGCGAAGGTCGTTCCCACTCGACACGTGTCCTGACGTCTGAAATGGAACGTCGTCTCCGTTGTGCGCCGTTAAATTTAACCTCTTCCAACGGAGAATGGGTAGCGGTTAAAAGCTGCAGGCGTTTTGGTGGCGGAGGAACATTACATTACATTTCCCCCTTTTTCGCGGTTTGGTGGACATTACGGCGCGTATACAATCGGGCCTATAGGAATTGAGGTCCGAAGCGATCGTGGTCAAGGGAAAAGGGGAAGAAAAGGGGAAAGAAGAGCAGGTGGTTATGGTCAAATTATTCCATATTTTTTCCTGATTTTTTTTTTAAAGATCGGTTCTGGATCCGTTCGTTAAAATCAAAATATGTACCTTAATCGTTGATATTATTGTTTTTTATAGAATCCGGGTGTTCAGCGGAGCATTTTGAGTCCCATTTTAACTATTTTTGTAAGGAAATTGAGTCTCTGCGGGAAGTCGAATATTTGTAGCAGGTTTGAAGAATTCTAATGGACAGGCACTGTTGAAAGAGTAATCGAGTGTTTTTGTTGAAGATTTTGTAGGGGATTTTCAGTGTAGAGGATCACATGCCATTTTAGCAATGTGCTAGAGAATTTCGCTTCCATTTGTGCTGTGATCTTAGCAATTTTATGGTAAGTACCGATTTGAACTGAATTTAGGCTTTTCTGGTGATTGCATTTTTTTTTTTTAATGCTGTGTATGTACGGAATTGAAGTTTGATACTCGTGGTGATCATAGTTTTTTTTTGGGTCAATTTGTATGCAGATTTCTGTTATTATTTTGGTATGTTTTTTGGAGAAAGCAAGAAAGCTGCATGTCTTAATCCGATTTTTTTTAGCGAAGTTTAAGAATCTACATATTCTTTTAATCATGCTTTTTTTAAAGTACTATCCAGAATTCAATAACGAGGACATTATGTATTCTTTTAGCCTGTCCAAGGGTCCGCTACGAGTAAGTTTTGAGTTTGATTAATTTTTTTCTCCAACTGAATTTCTGGAAGGCGATAGAAAAGGTATTTCGACACCTTGCAAACAGATACTGAATATAATTTGCCTTTTTCGATTGCTTTCTTAGTATCAGTACAAGAATTGTAAGAAAGGCAACTAATTCAAAATATTTTTAGACTTTGAGAAGTTAAGAAAACAGAGAGGTTCCCAAGCTGTACTCAGAAATCTGTCTTATGTTGGAGATGTAGCAAATAAAACTATTTCTAATCTAATTTGATGTCCACTCCTGCCTGAGCGGTATGTTCCAGGAGTTTACGCCGTAGTCACAGTCTTGAGTCCCGAGGGTGACATCTCATCCCAAGCACTCATAACAGAAGACAAAAATTAGTTCCCAGTTCACGTTACCAGAGCATCCAATTACAACATAACTGTTAAAAGTCTCTTTTAATGTCCAGTTTTTGTAGGCATTGAAATTTTCTTGTTTTTTGCTTCACTTGTGTATAGAATGCATTGTACATTTCCCGTGTGTTTTTTATCATATTTGTCCGTATTTTATTTATCCCAATCTTTATTCCATTTATCAGTGGGAATATATCTGAAACAAACATGTAGGGCATTACAGGATAGGTGTACTTCAAATCTTTTATCAATTGTATATTATACCTGATATTTGCATAGCCTATAAGATGAAACTGACTAATGGACATGCTACATTGAAAGAAAGGAAGAACGAAAGAAACAAATCATATTAACTTCCATATTAACCACAGTCGATCAATATGACATAAAAATACAAGTTACAACTCGTAATCATCAATGCTGTTTTTGCAGGCGTTGGGGTTTTCTTGCTTTTTGCTTCATTTGTGTATAGGATGCTTTGTACGTTTCCTGTGTGATTTTTATTATAGTTGTCCATTTTTTATTTACTTCAACCTTTATTCCGTTACCAGTGGTAATATATTTGAAACAAGCATTACAGGATAAGTGTACGTCAAATCTTTTTTTAAATTGCATATTATACCTAATATTTGCAGTAGCCTATAAGATGAAACTGTCTAATGGACATGATACATTGAAAGAAAGGAAGAGCGAATGAAACACGATATATTAATTACCATATTGACCAAAGTCAATCGATACGACCTAAAAATAAAAGTTACAACAGGTAATCATCAATGCTAAAAGCACTTGAACAAGCAAAAATAAAATCTCAAACCGAGTTTAGATCTAAAGTAGGAATTAAAAATACATAAAAAGAGGTTGAATTTAAACAGGTGAACCGATGCATCACACATAATAAGCAAGGCTGAATTTAAACAGGCGGACTTATGCATCTTATCTTTTTTAGCCTGTCTTTTAGGGTTTATTGTGTTTTAAATCATAGTTACAGACACATGGCATTGGTTTTTTGACTTTTGAATCATTAAAAGTAAGCTTGAAATCAATTAAAAACAAGAGAGATTCTGTTCCCGCCATTAAGTTTTAGATGGGCAAATGAAAATAGCTGGAGGTCTGGGTATTCCGTGCTGTATGCTGAATTTAGACTGTGTTAGGAAACAGTAATTTGTCCCAACTCTAGCAAATATGACTTTGTTGATGTTTTTTATGCAGTGTTGTCTTCTGATTCGAACATTACCCTGATTTTCTCATGGCAAAGCTGGATGTTATGCAAGACATCTTGGAATCTGAACTCACACATTATGCACTTGGTAAAGAAGGTGCATCAAACACAAAGGAGAGGTCAAATCCACGTGTATATAAACTTGTTCGGGTAATTGCTATCTTTCAGCTTTCATTCTACTATATATGTCTTTCAGACGTTAGGAAATAATAAGATAGAATATTTGTGCATATGTCACAAAGTACAGATCTTACTTTGTGGGTAATCTTATAATCTGACAATGATTATAGCTGTCATCCTTTGAGACCACATAGTCTGTGTGACCTAGTGAGAGTTTGCATGATTTTTTTGATCATTACATCTCTGCTATTGATGTGGTGGAAAGCAGGTTCCCAATGATTCCATAAGTTTGAAAATTCTTTGTTAATCAGAGTGACACTTTGATGATTTTCTGCTAAATGATGCATCAAGTACAGAGAGGTTGGGATGTTTTTGATGCGCTTGTGGATTTTCTTCGCCTGTAATTGTTTCTGTCTGTTATACTAACTCTTCATGCTTTTATAAATGATATAAACTATAAAGTACACTCTAATAATGTAAATAACATTTTTTTTATAGTTGTTCTAGTCTTACATTTTAGAAGTGGGTTTGGTTTTGGATTTGATTGGTGTCGTTCCTTTGGAGTTCAGAATTGCATTATACTGCAAGGGCTATTGGATGTTTGCATTCAGCTTTTTAAAGAATGTCCTTATCCATTACATTGTTGAAGATGGTCCCTTTAAACATGTTGCATACTGTTAGGATTTGTTTCAGATGGTCAGATCTTAAGGTTTTAGGCCATTTTTTAATTGGTACTGCCATCTTTTCAACATTTCTCATGTATTTCAGTTTTCTTTGGTACTGGCTTTTCTAAGGTCAAAGGCAAACCATTTATGCTCTCACTTTTTTACATGGCGATGCTATGTTAATGACATTAGTATGCAGCTAAATTTTGTTTTTGTATTCTGACTGTTCTATTAATATTTACCACTAGTGCTTTTTAGGTTGGAGCCAATTTTCTAGGTTCCTTTTATTGATTAGCATATACCCTCATGGCTTCACAATGAAATTCAAATTGCATATTTAATTTTATTGGTGTATATTGTGCTGATAGAATCAATGCCTTTTCTGTTTATTAACATACAAGTGGGTTTATCAATATAGCAAAGCATAGCTTGGAGTAGCAGTATGTTATTTTAATTTCTGAATATTCTCAGGTTGAAGGAGATGGAACACTTGTTCCAGCAACTGAAGATGAGGTTGAGCACTTGTTGGAAGATGATAGGGACCAGAACTATGTAGAAGCTCATAAGAAAAATACCATTTCAGAGAGCAGGCCAAAGAATTTGGACAAAGATTCCCCTGACAGCGACAGTTTTATAGAGACTGAAGATGTTACAGGTAGGCACGATGTGTCTTTTATGTCACGCAGTCTGTATTTATTTTTGACACATGCATGGAAACACTAACACCCATGATTGCATGCACATGCATTTGCATGAACACATACACACAGATGTGCATGCATACAGAGAGAGAGGTTTTGATTTCAGCTTAGTATGAGAACACTGTTAATTAATTAGATGTGCTTCAATATTTTTTATTTTTCATAATTCTAAGCTCGCTTGTGTATCTAACCTGCGATATGTTTATTTGAATTTATTATCACAATATGAACTACAAAAGTCACCTACTAGCAAGAGATCCATGGATATGATGATCATGCCAGTGGATCCTTTACTAGTTCTTGAGTTTTGTGCTTGCTTGCCTCTTTAGGATATAGTAGGCTTGTTAATCACGCAGAATAAAATTGAGGACAGTTTATGATAATTTTTTGAGCAGAATTACAACCACACAATTGTGGGAAAGGAACATGGTAACTCTTTTGGATCTTGATTTGTTTCTCCCATTTTATAGAGGGAAAACCACACACATCCTTGAGGAACCTATAAGCCAAAGAATTTTTATTTTTGACATGCGGGCTAACTAGCGATTCTTTAAATGTGTTTGTATTTGTTGTAGATAAAATTTGTTTGATTCGGTTGTGGATTAACTCTAACATTGGCCGATCTGTCAACCAATCAAAATTTTCTTTTTGGAATATTTGTAAAGGATAGATTATTAATGTTGTACTGATGTATTTTTAAATGTAGTTTGAGTGAACTTTATTGTAAGAGTCTCTTCTTCAGTTATAAGCTTTTCTAAGCCATCTTTTAATGAAGTGTGTCATTATTTCAAATTATGGTCTTTCTATTTTGTATATGTGAAGGTAGAAGTTTGGTTTAGAACTTAATTTTTGGCTTGAGGATGGTTCAATGAGTAGTATAAAGGAATTGGACCTAAGGATGTCATCTGTATGTCTCTAAGTCCACTTTATGTTTGCTTTCTTGCTTTTGATCAAGTATTGTGGTGTTTTATGTATGTTTGTGAGGATTTACTAGTTAGTATGCGATTTTTGTTTGATAGAAGTGTATAAAATGGTCGAAGAAAATTTACAAGGAAGCATGAGACTTATTGGCTTTTTCCTTAAAGTTATGATAGGATGAATATCTTCTTAATTACATCGTTGTTCTGAAGGGTTTTTTTTTAACCATTTGTGTTAATTTATCACTATGAAGATTAATTTCTATGAGTTTTTATTTGGCATGTCCCCTTTTCATGTAACTCAAAATGGATTGAAATGCACATATTCTGACTCCATGCTTTCCATCACATTTTGTGAGTAGATCCTTATCCTTTAACTCCTAGGCATGTACCTGATCCCCCAAGGGTTTTGAGCTTGAAGGCACAAGAAAGCTCATAAGTTTGTGTAAATGGTTGGAGTTATGGAGTTACCCTTCTTGGCATGTTTCCCTTTTCAAGTCTGCTTCTCTTGCTATCCTTGTTGGGATGTGGGAACCTCTCTCTACAATTGAGCTTCTCGAATGTTCCTCTCTTACACTCCTCTCCTTATTGGATCATTTGAGTTCTACATGCAACTATCCCTTGTCGCCAATCCTGACCATTGAAATTCAGCATTCTTGCCATTTTAAATTATCTCTCCACCTACCATCTTGCACAATAGGAATACCATTAATGAACATAGTGCCAACATTGCTCCCTGTAGGATTCCACTTGGCACCAACATTCATCCTAGTACACTTGAAGCCAAACCAAGTGGATGTTCAATAGTGTATGCTATGAGGGAGCCAATGAATGCCATTAATGCAGTAATTAGTAGTTAGGGTTTTAAATCCAAAGGTGTTCCTCACATACTTGCTAAGGATAGTTGTAGGTAGTCGGACACCCTCATCCACAACTTTCAAGCCCGTTTCTGCATGAGAGTACACAATTGTTGGCTTTGGGAAGGGAAACAATAATCAATGAGTACAAGAAGCCAATCTTGCATTCCAAACCCAGGATGGTTACCGCCGTATGATTTTTGATGCTATTTTTGGACATCTTAATATTACAGAGATAGAGGGAAGATAGATCTTCGATCAAACCAACACAACCCCAGCATCTATGGACTTGAGGAGTTTGAGGGATGAAAACACCATGGATCTCACATTTGGTTGCTATAGCAGACTTACAATGGTGACAACAAATGGGCACATCAACTTACAATTTTTGTGAATGTAAACTTTCTATTTCAGTTGCCATTAGTGGAATATCATATAGTAAACTTTGTATTTCAGTTGCCATTAGTGGAATATCATATAGTCCCATTTATCTGAGAGGTTATTTGTATAAGAGATCCACTGCACTCAGCATTTGTTATTATCACAATTATTATCTTTAATATGTTTCAATTGTGGTAATAGTTTTTGTAAGGCATCTCCGGCCTGTATAGGTTTGTAATGTCTATCTTTCTTACATATTTCTAAGTTAATGTTATAAGTAAATATTGAAGCAAATTAGGGTTGGTTTGGCTAATCTTCACATATTTTCAAGTCTTAAAATTATTTGCCCTAAATTTTAGCCATGGACATTTCATTTCTCCCGTGATCTCTCATTTATATTTTCAATAATCTCAAGGGGATCTGCAAAGCTTACAAGCACCTCTAGGGCCCGTTTGTTTCGCGGAATTGACCGTGAATTGGCATTTCCAAATTCCCAAAATGTTCAATTACCTATTTGGTTCCAAAATTAAAAGTTGGAATATGGTTATGTGAATTCTAATTTTGGGTCATTTTGAGCATTCCACAATTCCTTCTCAGACCTGGAATTGGAATTGAAAAGTGGAATTGGAATTGAGAGTATTATTTTGGGAAGGAAAATTCATTCCTATTTTTGTGTCAATAATGTATATTATATTGCTATAAGGATGTATATATATATACATGTGTATACACACACACAAGTGTATATACACACATGTATATATACATGTGTGTATATACACACAAGTGTATATACACACATGTATATATATACACATATGTGTGTATATATACACGTGTGTATATGTGTGTATGTGTATATATGTATATATATACACAAATGTATGTATATATGTGTATATGTGTGTATACACACACATGTGTGTATATGTGTATATGTATACATGTATGTGTATATATATATATGTGTGTGTGTATATATACACACATGTGTATGTGTATATATATTATAAACACATGTGTATATATATATATGTGTGTGTGTATATATACACACATGTCTGTATATATACACATATGTGTATATACTCACATGTGTGTATATATACTCACATGTGTGTATATATACACACATGTCTGTGTATATACACATGTGTATATACTCACGTGTGTGTATATAAACACATATGTGTGTATATACACACATGTATATATGTGTGTGTATATATACACACATGTGTGTGTATATACACACACGTATGTGTATATATACACACATGTGTGTGTATATATACACATATGTGTGTATATATACATGTGTGTATATATACGTGTGTGTATATACATGTGTGTATATACACACATGTGTATGTGTATATATACACGTGTATATATATATACACGTGTGTGTATATACACATGTGTGTATACATATGTGTGTGTGTATATATACACGTGTGTGTATATGTATATATGTGTGTATATATACACACGTGTGTGTGTGTGTGTGTATGTGTATGTGTGCAAAAACAAATTTCCAATTCCAATTCCAGTTTTGTGGAACCAAATGCAGAATCTGCATCTTCTCAGTCATCTTCCAGGTGAACCAAACAGGACAAGCCCATAATCTAGAATTCGTTTTGAGAATAGCAGAATTCCAGAATTGGCAATTCCAGCATGCACAAATTCCGCGAAACAAACGGGCAAGCTAATACATTATCCTAGATATTTTTGCCCTGATTTCTTGATTAGCAAAGCTTTTGAGGCATGTCATAGCTTGCAAGCCTCCCTTGTTTCACTTTTGTAATCTATTTGGGATGATTAGATGATGTTTTATCAGGATTCAAACACATAGTTTTGGATTTAATCTTTGCGATCCATATTTCATAAATCATTATAATTTGACACACTGGAAAAACACCACCCAAGTGTATTAAGAAAAATAGTTTTGTTAGGTTATAGGATCTTCCATGGTCAGTTTTAAGCGGATGTGCAACTCTTAAGGTATCTCTTTAATGGTACATTCTCATGAGTGGTCATATCGATGACGAGTATTTTCTTATGTACATTGGCAATAATCATAAGGCAAGGGGACCCACATAACACATGCACACCTTTAATTGCTGTTAGTAATTGGGAAAAGGAATATGAGAAAACATTGAAGTGAGAACTTTCACCCTAAACCCTGTTTTAGATTGACAAAGGTTTTGGTGCATGTAATTTTTTATAAGCAATTAATTATTACGTCCAATAAATCCAATTACAGACCCACTAATAAAATTTATATGGTTAAAACTGTTGCATCATCTTCAGCATTGTTGCATTTGTAAGACTTTAATACTGCTGCAATTCACTTTATTTATGAATCATGACTTGATTGTTTGTTATGCATATTCCTTATTCATTTGAAAGTAGTGTACTATTACCTGGGTGTACCTGGATTTTGGAATTGCTGTACTGGTACCATTCCATCTGTACAAGCATCTACACCCCATACGGTTGAACATCATCAAAATAAAGGGCCACTTAATCCTCTCAAGTTTTTCTCAAAGTCTAGAAGGGCCATAGAGATATTCTGTGTAGAATTTCCAGCGCATCAAGCCTTGCCCAACTGAAAATTAGATATTCAAAGAATATATCTCTTTGATATGTCTGAGTGGGGAAATAATCCTAGGTAAAATATATCTTCCCTAATTGTAAGAGCGGTAGCCATTATCTTTTCTAATATTTGGCTTCCAATTTTTGACTAGTGTTCTATCTCCTCTTTTTAGGCAAAGACTGAATCAAATATTTGTTTCTCTCTCTTCAACAGCTCCCCCATCAAATCTTGTTTGAAGAACTCCAGTGGATCAGGTACAATTCCGTCAACATTCCATTATTAAAATTTAGTGGGGAGCTCATTCCAACCTAAGAATTTACCACTCTCAAAAGATTTTATAGCTTCATAAATTCTCTCAACAGAGAAGCCTTCATGGAGCTCAAGGGCACGATCCTTGTTAACTTTGTTTGGGCTCACTCTTGCAAACTTCTCTTGCCTTCATGATTGCACTATTACAATTAGCAGAGAAAAGTTTCATATAGAGATTTTATAAAGCAACTTCGAAATCCTCATAATTATTATTAATATGCCCATTTATTTCAGTCGGGCCTATCTTTTTTTAATTAAACTTGGTTCACAACATTTTGAAGAAATATTTAAACCTTTGCTCCCCACCTTTATCCAATTGATCTTTGCCCTCAGTTTGGCTCCTTGGGCATTATAGCTTTGATGACACTTTTATATGTCCCTGATTGCAACCATTCTGTTCTGAAGTTCAACATTATAGGGAATTCCTTTGAAGATCCTCTTCACACTTAACTATCTTTTCATCAAATTCAAGACTAACTATTCTCCTACCAAGAGACACCTCTTTTTCCAATGCTGCTAAGAAATATCTTCCAGCTATTCCTAAGATTTCCCCAGAATGAGATAGTAGAGATAGGAGGAAAAATGCTTCTGTTAATATTTCTTATTTTTATAAAGGCCAGCCTTTAATTTTCTGAACTCATCGGGAGCCTCACTAAACCTGACTGATATCTCAATAGGGTGATGATTAGACATGCTTAATGAGATAACATTCACACAGTTGCTGCCCTTCTCATGCCTCACAACATATCTGAAATGTATGCTTATTCAAATAAAATCTATCAGGCCTAGAATAAACTCTTTTCCGACTTTGCTGATTATTGCACCAGGCAGACTGTATGCTCTTGCTATCTTCTGAACTTATTTCTTGGGTTTAAATAGAATTGAGAAGTCTTATATAATTAGACCGAAAAAATTTGTTACCTATACTTAATTTTTATTTTTAGATGCTAAATTCTTTTATGACAATGGAAACCTATACCTAATTTCTATCTTGTTGATTAGACAAGAGTCTGTACACATCCTCTGTTCTCCTCCCTTCTTTGGCACAAGCATTGCAAGGGCTCATACGTTCTTGAATTAAATCTTTCTTCACCAACCCTTCCATTAGTTTGTTTAGTTCTGCACTCGTATCAAACTAGAGGACCTATAGGGTGGATGCTCTCTGTGTTTGGATCTGTGCATTGGAAGTCAATGTGGTTCTTAAATGCTACTTCATAACTTGAATAATTGCCAGATTGTGAGATCTTGTATGAAACTTGTAATGCATTACAATGGATAAAGGGCAAGAAAATTTTCGTGCGGTGGGAATCTAACAATTGGATTGGATGATGCAAGAGTGCTTCATCCTTCAGATGCTCTTGCATCAACTAGAGATAAAAGAGAGGCGCTAACAACAAATTAATGAACAATGTCAAAAAATTTCATTTGAAAGAGGAGAGGGCTTCAGCTTTGAGGTGCTCTTGCATCATCATGAGATAAAAGAGAGGTGCTAACAATATATTAATGAATAATGTCTAGAAGTTTCATTTGAGAGAGAAGAGAGGCATTTACTAACAAACAGCATATGTGTTATTATAGAAATAAATAGTCAATTCTTATAATTATCCTATATTGTCTTTTAGGCATAACATGCCTGTTGTACTGTTTTTGTTACCTTATTGTATTTCTTTAGTCCGAAAATTATTTCCAGTTTTTAATGCATCTTTGTCAAATTTATGTGCATCCTTTTATCATACATTTCTGTTGCGCTACAAATTCATTTTATTTTAATCTCTAAAGGATTTATATTTCAAATGTGGTATCCGCAAATTTGGTTTTGATTACTTGTTATATCTTTGGTTATGATTTGAATGTCTGTATTCTGTCTAGACATCTTAAATAGTTTTGAATGTTATAGTTTTGTAGGTTATCAAATAATCAGTGTTTTTTTTAAAATGTTAACAGGTCTCTCAGAATTGGAAGATGCTGAGGCTGAAAGGCGAAAGCTACATGCTAAGCTTGAGGTTTGAATTTATTTCTATATTTTCCTTGATTTGTTTCATCTTGGCTCTTCTCTCCAGATAAATGCGTCTCTTTGTTTTGATCAATACCTAATTGAATGCTTGAATTCACCTTTATTGTTTTTTAAAACAAGTGCTTGTTTCTTTGCCCCATTGCATCATGTGTTTTAGGTTTAATGGAAAAGATTGTTCAATTTAGTGTGCACCTTGAGAGAAAATATGCTTGTCAAATAATATTTGTTGCATTGATATGACCTATTATTTGCAATGCCTTTAAAGTTTGCACGACTTCATATATGTATTGTTAAGTTCTTATTTCTGTAGTTGCATTCTTTTTTCCTCATCTTTAACAAACATTATTAAATTGATGAAAAATAGAGTAAAGCATGTCTGCTTTTAACAATACAAAGATTCTTTCTTTGTCTGTCCTTGCAATTGTTAGTTTAATTTTTAACTGTCAGAGTTTTAAATCAAACCTTTCAGTGTGAGATAAAATGGAACAGATGTGCAATTCAACTTTTTGAATTTTTAAGGGAAGCTCCTCATGGCATTAAACTAATAAAAAACTCTAATCTGATAAATTTGTACTTGCTATTTCAATAAGTGCATGTTTGTTTTTTGGAGTAGTTCGTTGCGTAATGAATAAACCAAAGGTACGTTGTTTTGGATTTTCACTTTGGACAAAAGGCTGACACACTTCCTCGCATGGTGAGGGGTTTTTATGGTTTTAATTTTTTGATCAAGTGATCCCACAAAAGAATTAACACGTTTATGCTTTTCAGCTAGATGCAAAGATTGAGCGACACAAGTACACATAAAGTTTGGATTGGTTTAAACTTTAATAACAAATGAGACTCAGTAAATCAGGAGGGAATGATGTACTAATGCTACAATACCTACTTCAGTGTTACTTGAGTCATGCAATAAAAGTCTGCAGTTAACAGTATAAAGACTCAAACCCACTTCATGTACACATGTAATAGAGATTCATGAGTTAAATACAACAATTGAAATGAAAGTTATAGCAACTAGCTTTACACATATTGCAATATAAAGCTTCCAATATCTACTAAGAGAGATCTCATGAAATTACAATAACACGTAAGAGCACACGACATAATAACAAAAATTTAGCAGTAAGATGACAATATGAATTGCTATTAAATTTTAAAAAGATGCAAGCACTAATGATTAGACATTTGGAAAGTTTACCCGAGAATTGAATAAAAAGCTAACTAATACTTCTAGACTATGAATAGTTTACTTGTGCTCAAAGTAAGTTTCTTACACAATTTTGTCCACATTCTCTGAATCAAAAAATCTTGTAAATAGATTTCTGATAAAGTAACTATCAACTAACAATAGACTTTTTAAAAGACCATCTAATAATAACTGATCCACAAAGATCAAGGAAAGATAGTCTTCTTAGGATCTGCTTTTCTCCTAAAAAATGATGGGTAAAAATACTGCAGGCTATAAATAGCTCAAACTAAAATTTGACAATCCTGATAGTGGACCCTTGAATTCATTTTGAGGAAGTTCTTCCAGTCTGACCATGGTTAGATCTTTCGAAGAAATTCTGAAATACTGTCTTGTTATCTTGATTCTGAAAATCCTTTCTATCCGTGTATTTCCCTTTGTTCTGTCGATCTTTATACTAAAGCTTAGCCTGAGAATTGCAACCTTGAATACTTTCACCAAATACTAGAGCCTGTGAAAATATTGCTCTTTAGATATGCCAATATGATGATGTTATCATTTATGTATGCTGATTGTCTCTGTCCAGTGAAAAACCTATGGATAAGCGTTGACAATACGCTAACCAGAGTCTGAAAATGGTTGCCAAAATGATAGATTTGTCACATTTGAAACTCTAACAGACTGGAAGAATATCTAATTTGAAAATTGCTGTGTTGTACTGAAGATCTGCTGACCATGAATGCCTTGATCTTACTGATATATATTGCAAATTAAGGACATTGTTGAGTATTTCAAATTTTCAACAGGTGTCACATATATTTGAGAATGATTGGAGATAAAACCTTGCTCTAGGAAGATATTTAGCATGAAAATGAATGAAAATCTATTTAAAAAAAGTGAAATTTCTGCAAGAAAAATTGGTCACTGCTGTAGGTGACTGAAAGTCAATGAAAACTACTCAAACATGAAAACCCTTTGATTGTCTGCCTAGATATAACTACTCTGCTTTTACCCTTGATGTGGTATAACTATTCGTAATTTCCTTGATAGAGAGTGCCTATTATTAGCCATACTACTATTTTCAGAACAATCATTCTATCCACAGAATGGTGCATCCTATTATACACTTGAAAGCTTTAATACCAAAACTCAGGCAACCCTTGGCCAAATCCACATGCCTCTTTCTAAAGTTGCTACATCTATTTGTTAATGTGTTTTCTTAATAATGATGTGGGCTAGATTTGAATCATTGAAAGTGTGCTTCTCTGTACCTTGGCACACCTGTGTACGGCATTGCAGATTTTAACTTATTCCCTTGGATTGGCTTCTATGACAAGTCCATTTTGACATGGTGTTGCATCTTTAGTTTTGATGAAAATTTGATTCCCTTTTACACAATGCAGTCCTCACATATTAATGCCGATTTTTCAATTTTGAAAATGTTTCCCCATAGAAGGGCATGCACACCACATCATATAGAGGTTTTTTTAACTTAACACAAAATCTGCCTGTGACTGCAACTTTTCACTTGACCAAAATCGTACAATATGACCATCGGTGCATGCCTCTCCATGTGTTTGAGGACTGCAAAGGTGGAAAGTCATCTTGTCTTATCATTGGTCCATATGTTCTTCATATCTTGCAACTTTGGCTTAAAACTTTCTGATCCTCTCCAACAGGTTATACACCTGAATATTTCTGTTGCAGATTTTTGAAACATAAATTCAAAGCTGCTCTTATCTGCATATAGTGCACACCTGAATGTGGTATTTGAAAATTTTGAGAACTCGAAAATTGCTTCCCTTGTCTGAGGTGCATGCTCGGCAGTAGGACCACAACTTTTCAAACTTTCCCATTTGTCCTCACACACGAGTGCTCCACTCTATTGAGATGCAACCTTTTCATGCCTTCATGAATTTCAGCTTACTTTTCATCATTAAAACAGCATACTTTGTCATGAGAGATGTGTTTGAAGACTCTCCTACTGACTCTGCAAAGACATGGATAGGACAATGAAAACAACATGGATCACCTTGACCAAGCTCTGAAACATGACTATTGCTTGACAAAACACAAGGATTTAGCTTGAAATTTGACATGATACAAAAAATTCTGTATGGATATTCTACTTGAATAATGTATCTTCTGCTAATGCGCTATTTGTGGTTAAATTTTTTAATTTATAAAGGTTCAAAAAGTGTTCTGTATAGCAAGTAATATTCTTATTTGTGTGGTCATAAGCACAATGGCATTCTATTTTGTGGTTGTTTTCTCGATACTGGGAACATTATACCACTGTTATTTAAACAGTCACAAAATCACTACTAAATGATAATTGAACGGTTTGGTGTTTTAGCATTTTGTTCTGAGCAAATTTGACAAAATCTTCTGGATGTGCAGTTTCTTGAGGTGATGCTACAGAGGGTAAATGAAGAAGAACGTCTTCGGCTAGCTTCTGTTGTTCCTGGTCGTTCTCGATATGCATTGAACAAAACTGTTGGTATTAGCTCTAATTGGGACTATAATCGACACTCTCCGGACTCTGGGTCACATGTTCTAAGTGCGGATGCCCCTTCTCAGGAAAGTCTTTCTCCAACAAATTCAGTATCAACTGATGATAATACTATTCTAGATGTAGAAAAGGATTCCGATGGATCTCCACCACTGGAAGAAGATAATACAAAGTCAGATTCCAATCCTTCCAAAAATGAAATTTGCTTGGACAATCTTTCTATTCGAGAACTCCATGATGCATTTCGAAGGACATTTGGACGTGAAACCTCTGTTAAGGACAAGCAATGGCTCAAGCGGCGCATTTCAACAGGATTGAAAAGTACTCCTGATGGGGAAAATAATAATTTTGCACTGGAAAATAAGACAGCTAATGGCAAGAAACAAGAGAAAATTTCCAGCATTGGGAACAAGCACATTACAGACCAAAATGTGCACTTGTTTGAGAATGTGCGAACCCCAAAAAATAAAGTTGCATGTGGTAGTAGTTTTGAGTCACGAGGGGCTAAACAAACTCAAGAGAAGGACAGTCCTGTCCACTTGTCAATGGAAGCAGAAAAAATAGGAAATGTATTTAATAATGAATTTACAGGCAACGGGATGAGAGCAGGAAAGAGATTGCAGAAACCAAAAGCAGAATATGATGAATATGAAGATATAGGTGCAGAGCAGACAGCTGGGAAGACAGTTCGTAAACCAAAACTAGAGTATGGATGTTATGACGATGATGACCTGGATGAGGAGGTAACTGAAGGCAAGCAATTTCGAAGGCCAAAAATAGAGTATGGAGAGTATGATGATGAAGATCTCAGGACATCAAAAACTGCAGGGAAGAGAATGAGGAAACCTACCAAACGATACATTGAAGAACTATCAGAAGTAGAGCCTAGAGCATATAATGCAAGGACAGTTCCTGCTGTGAGAGATTCAGGTCATGGCCACTCACCGTTGAAGTCACGTGTCAGGCCACCTTACTGGAATGGGACAGAGGGAATGCAATTGGTTACCAGGCAAGATTCTTTTGGAGGATCTGGCATTCAGGTTCCATTTGTTTCTCGAGTACGGAGGGGACGCCCAAGGAAAAATTGTACTTCTCTTCTGGTATGTTTTGTCTAATCTCTTCTTTCTTTACAGCAATAATTTTGAATATTATAAATTTGAACAAGTGAATTCTAAAGAACCCATACAGGTGAAAATCAAAAGTTAGTATGTATTCATAATGATAAGACTAGTGTAGGGTAAGCCACAGTATATGAACTAAAACATTTGTGTTTAAATAATTTATTTATTTATTATGATTTGCTAATTTTATTGTAATTACTAATATGTATCTTGAAACTCGAATTTTTTGAAAATATTAGGGGAAGTAAATCTAGTTTCACTTCAATTTCTAATTTCAGTCCATACAATATTATTGAATATGGGAAACAAAAAGTACAAGCCTCCAACACCACAAATTAATCATTCGTTCTCAACACAAATGATTACATTCAATGGCTTTGTAAAACCATTCAACTCACTAGCTACCCAAACCACTATCTATCAAGACATAACTACTAACTAACTTAAATTTAACATTAATAAAATAACATTAACATGCTAAATTATTATTTATTGCATTATTTTCTGTTATGCACTATAATTCTTTACACCCCTTTGTGCATGTGTAAGGACTTTATTTTGGTGCTGCAGTATCAACAATTGCTTGTCTCATATTTGCCCCTCGTTAATGAAAATCTTTCTTTGGATGTTGGTTTCTGCCAATAATGTATCCTATTACAATGTGAAAATACAAAATTTATTACTCTTACGGTTTCATAAAAAGGGACAATTAAATTGGCAGTAACTATACAAATGCCTCTATTTTCTGCACAAACCGCAGATTAAATATTAGTATTAGTCTCAAATGATTTCTGGGTTTTGTTCTCCTCTTCATCAGTTTGATAAAAATGTACCAACAACTCAATGGTGCTTGATAAGAGCCTCCTTTGTGCAGCCTGATTATCCATCGAAGTGCAGCATAATAAATCCATATCAATCTTGAGACAAATAGAACCTCATCACTGATAGATGAAAAACTTATTTTCAACCACCATAATTACCTGCACTTTTTCTGCAACACCTTAGAATTTTGTCACTTTGAATTTGTTTATTTTTTCTTTTTCTGATTATCACAATGTGAAATGAACAATATGGAGTGAAAACTATGAAAAGAGGGAACAAGATGTAGACAGGAGAGAAACCAAATGTAGATGGATGATAAAGTCAGTAGATTGGAATGTGGTCTGCACCATGCTACTATTGACAAAATACAAGAAAGAAATGCAAATCGATGATGAAGCCATCATATTGACAAAGTGCAAGAATGGTGGATGGATAACAATGATAATTGCACGCGGTTCTCAGTGCATTATCATTTAGCATCAATTTGGAGAAGAAAAGATGAGTGAATGGAAGCTAAACATTGCATAATCATTTAGCATCAATTTGGAGAAGAAAAGATGGGTGAATGGAAGGTAAACATAGGGGTCCATAAAACTCTTTGATACCATATTTTAAAATGGGAACCAAAAGGCACAAGGCTCCAACACAATAAATTAATCATTCATCTTCAATACATAAATCCATTCAACTTCCTAACTACCCAAGCCACTAACTACCTACCAACATATGACCAATAACCAACTGAAAAGTAACATATAATACATGCTGTTGTTTCTGGAAATTATTGTGTTCTTTTTTCCATCAACGTTTTGGATCACACTCGGAGAATTTTCTCCAGCTCTCTCATCCTGATGATTTTACATTCCTTAACTATTTCCATCTAGTCCTTATGTGTTCAAAAATACTATCTAAATATTGTACTTTTTAATCATATTTCTAAATTCAAACATGAATACCGCATTGACACTGAAAGTAACCTCATGTTAGATATGCTTTGCAGAGTGTCTGAAATAGTGCAAGAGCACCTTGGTCTTGGCATTTGAGTGAACCTGTTAAGAATTGTAGTGCATGACATAAAATAATATAAAAAATAAAAAATTAAGGTTAAGATAGTAGTTTTCCACAATCCATAGTATTGTATGCTGTTGTTTCTGGAAAAGATTGTGTTCTTGTTTGCATCAATGTTTTGGATCACACTGTGATCTTACATCCTGATGATTTTCTCATTCAGCTCTTACATCCTGATGATTTTCTCCTTCAGCTCTGTCATCCTGATGATGGATCACAGTGTGATCCGAAACGTTGATGCAAAAAAGAACATAATCGTTTCCAGAAACAACAGCATACAATACTATGGATCTTAAATGTTCTTTTTTTTTTCGATACTATCTTAAATGTTAATATTTTAATTTTTTATATTATTTTATGCCATGCACTATAATTCTTAACATTTATCACTCAATTGCCATGACCAAGGTGCTCATGCATTAAATTTCAGATGGTCTGCAAAGTGTATCTAACATGAGGTTACTTTCTGTGTCAATGAGGTATTCGTGTTTGAATTTAGAAATATGGTTAAAAGTACAATATTTAGTTAGTGTTTTTGAACACAGAGGGATTACATGGAAATAGTTAAGGAATATGGTCTTATACTGGAGTTGCACTGTATTTTTCAATTTTGATATGTTCATGAAAACAAAATTTTTATGGTTTATCTTTTCAAGTGATAATTGTATATTTTTCCTTTCAAATGTCTGTACACTTGAAGGAGCATTGTTTTTTTCTATTTATAATTCACTCGATGGGTTGGAAATATTTTTAGAGGGCCCTGATGTCTATTAAATGTTTAATAGAAGCCAAGTGGATTAAATGTTTCTGCAAATCTTGGAAGTCATAGCATTAATTGTTATCTCAATTTTATTTCACAGAAAATTTTCCAAAAATAATTTAAGTGACGAAGTTGGCTCACGACTTCTTGATGCAAAGAGCCAACGTTGTTTGCTTAGAAAATGGAAGACAATGTGATATCTTAGAAGTTGTTTTTGATGGTTTGGAATTCTGTCTAGGACTGTCATTTAGATGAATATCTCCTTGGATCTCACTGTAGATGGGTCACCTGAAAGTAAAGTGCTCCTACATCTCCAGAGATCTTTGCAAAGGTGTTAAATTCTATCACAGCAAATATATGTGAGTGGGTAACTGGTGTAATAGTTCTCTCGATTTAACAACATGAATATTGCTGTCAGGATTTGTATGACGATGCTGACTATGTCAGGATGGATTATAGGATCAAATAATCTCTACAAAATGCTCAACATTAAAATAAAATTTACATCCCAGGGTTGATAGGTTATGGGTGAGATAAATGTGTGCATGTGTGTCCCTTGGTTGCATAAATAATTACTTGACCCCTGAGAGTTCTATCTGTAGAAATGTCAACAGATCAGAAAAGAAAACAATTCTGTTTTGGTTAATAATTGGAACTCAAAGGAAGCAATCCGTTCAAAGGGCAGAGGTTTATATATAGATTTCATTCTCCATTAAAGGCACAAACACCTATGGACATAATTTCAAGATGACGGAAAATGTGCCTGACAATAATACATTGGATAATACATTGGAAGGCTCTCTTTATAGTATATCACACATGTTGGTACACTATATTCCATATGGATCCGATTGTTAAGACCCAAGCTCAGACACCAAATCATTGACCGATGAAAATGGCAGGTTTAATGAAACTATCAAAGATATACCTCTCTTTAGAACTTTTCAGGAAAATGCATCTGAAAGTGCTAATAGTAATATTCCAAGAGAGAGGGAGCTCCCTGTAAGCTAATATCCTCGCAAGACTAAGTTGTATCTTTCTAGGATCCCCGTTTAAAAACTTGAACATGGAGAGCACCTTTGGTGATTTTAATAAGGTAATTAATATTAACGGTCATTTAGATTTTTAGATATTTAGTCTTTTAGGCAAGTTTTAATTTTTTAGTTAGTTTCTAAATAATATAGAAACTTCCTCTTGTCAGCCTCTTAGAAAGTTTCTATTTCATTCTCAGTTATTCTATATATAAGTGGACTTCGTCTCCATATTGTAATTAATCTTTTATGAATATACATATTCGTAACATGGTATCAGAGCGTAGGCAGTTTTTAGCGAATTTTTTGGAATTTTTTTAAGGTCTGAAAATTCGATTTTCATTCAAAATCGTAAGGTTTTTTGTGGGTATGTGCAATCCTTGGCTGGGACTTGCAGTTTTTTTTTGTGAAGACATTCTGAAAATTTGTGGATTTCCTGCTTTTCACATGCTGCCGTTTTCTGGGTTTCTGTGATTAAGTTTTATTTGTAGATGTGTTATGGTGCAGACAAGTTCCCGTTTCAGCTAGGGTTTGAAGAATTTTTTTGATGATTTTTGTTTAAAAATTAAGGGCTTTATTCTAGGTCTGCACAAGGGTTTTTACCTTTTTTTTTTTCAAAAAAATGAAGTTTTGTACTCTTTGCTGAAGGTTTTTGACTGATTTTTGACAGAAAAATCAGAATTTTGTAAAGCTCGAGTTTGCCTCCTTTTTTTTTGTGCATAGCAAAACGAGAGGGATGGTGTCGTTGACCAACATCATGTTGGAGGGATATCAGCGATTCAACGACAGGAATTACAATACCTGGAAGCAGAGGATGCTTTCGATTTTTGAGTACCGGTGCTTGGACTGGCTTGTTCTGGGTAACTCTACTCGCCCTATAGCAATGGGCAAAGATTAGGACAAGTTTGATGAACGTAGCCGAGAAACGGTTATGTGGTTGAAGTTATCTCTCACCAATGAGATGCTTCTAGAAGTGCCATCTGGCATGTCTGTAGCGGAGATTTGGGCGCACTTGAAAAGTCTCCATGAAACATCGGATAAAAGCCAAGCTTTCTTTTTGAAGAATATGTTATTTTCTCTTGTAATGGATGAGAAGATGTCTCTGTAGGAGCATCTTATGAAGATTAACGATATCCGAGATCAACTGGACGCTATTGGTCGCAAGATGGAAGAGGAGGACACAATAGTGATTACGTTGAAGAGTACCACAATCCTACGAACACTTTGTTGAAACGCTCAACATTACCTCCACTAATGTTGACTTAAAATTTGATGAGTTGTGAAATAAGCTATTGCAACAAGATAGGTGGAGGCAGCAGTTTGGTAGTACTAGTGATGTGGTCAGTGCGGAATAGGCATTTCTGCCATAGATAAAGGCAAAGGCATGTCCACTTAGCAGAAAGGACATCACACATTTGAGGAGGGTTCCAAGAAGAAGATCACCAGTCTGAGGAGAAGAAGGAATCAGCCTTCTATGCGTTTTGATTTGAAAGTTTTATGTTTGGGTAGTTAGTAAAATGACCATTAAGAGAGGGTAATAAAGTAATTAATGTTAATGGTCATTTAGATTTTTAGATATTTAGTCTTTTAGGCAAGTTTTAGTTTTTTAGTTAGTTTCTAAATAATATGGAAACTTTCCTGTTGTCAGCCTTTTAGAAAGTTTCTATTTCATTCTCAGTGAATATACATTTTCGTAACAGATTTGGCAGATTATTTGACGACCTTCAAGCACTCTCCTGATCAACAAATCCAATGGGAGAGGGACCTTCAAGCACTCTCCTGTTCAACAAATCCAATGGGAGAGGGACCTTCAAGCACTCTCCTGTTCAACAAATCCAATGGGAGAGGATTCACCTAGTTTACCTATCTAACGGAAGAAGACTCCTAGCATGAAGGGCTTGATCAATTGGAGGGGACTTAGCTGATGAAAGGCTCAACCAGCAGCCTTCTTTCACTCTCCCTGATTTGTCAAGTGTTTAGAGGAGTCACCCCTCAATCCTCAGCCCTTGTGTGTCAGCACTAGAGAATAAATTCTGTTTCCGATTTGCTCATGTTACTATCAATTGACTAAGCTTATAAAATTAAGCGAGCATCTTCTTCTGCACAAATCTTCAGGATAACAAGCAAGACACACCAAATCATCAACAAAAAGAAGCAATAGAATGACAATGTAGTGTTAATTCTGCAAGATTGTGTTGTTGAATTTAGTTTTAAAGATTCCAAAGAGTTTGTGGGAGAGGAAACCCAATTGAATTTCAAATAATACATAAAGTATCTGTTGGCAGTTTGAAAGTGGCCATCAACTACCTAATATGGGCCCCCATAGTAGTATTAAAGATACTTGAGATGCTAATATTCGTAGCCTCTAGGTCACCACTTGTGTGGGTGGAATGTCAAAGGCCTCTTTTAAGTCGAGAAGAAATAAAATACTTTAAAAGATTGCTATTTGGGCCCCTTTACATTACATGCCCTTTATTCACTTAGTTTTGCCTGAACAGCCAATTCAACAAAATAGACGATCATCTTCTCTTCAACACCTGAACTGATGAATTCTGCCCCTAAAATTGCTCCTGGCTGGATTGCTAGGAGACTGTTGTTTTGTTATTTAGATTATCATGTTGAAGGAGGTTCTGAGTTTGTCTTGTTTGTAATTGATACATCTTGGAGATGGTGAAAACTGTTCCAGTTTGGTTTCTTATGCAACTGACTTGGCAGGTAGGTTAAGTAGAAATAGTAGTTTCACTTGGTTGGTCTTGAAGTTGTGATTTATGGTCTTTTGATTTATCTCCCAACTGCTCTAAATTTGTAAACCAACTCTGTGTTTTCTGGTACATTTACTTGGGCATGAAGACTTTTCAAAGCATATGGGTTCCCTAACATCAGAGAGTTTTTCACCCTCATTGAATAGGTTTTCGAAAGAATCCTAGATAGCTAGAATAATTCATTAACACCAGTAAGATTTGTGATGAGCTTAAGGATTTCCTCAAATCAAGTATACTCCACAGAGTTGCAGAAAGGCCCAACAAAGCCAGGTCAAAATTTCAGGTCCCTGCAACAAATAATTTTTGTCTAGTTGCAGAATATTCCAAGCAAGTGAAATCTCATCAGATAGATGAAGTTCAGCCTGAAATTTAGTGCATTTGAACCATTATCCAAGAGTAGATTCCTTGAAATAGAAATTAGTGAATTCTGAGATTCCAAATAACTTCAGGATAAATTTTCTGTGAAATCTTGAATGTACTTGATCTGATAATGCCCTTGAATGTGCAATTATTTGGATGCTCACTTTATAATCTGTTATGTTTAGTCAAACTAAACACACAATGCTTGGATTAATGCATGCTCCAGACTTTTAATTTGTTATATGCTTATTTATCTTTAGGATTTGATAACATCCATTTACACATTTATTTACTGATTTTGAGCTTGCTATATTATTACCTGCATCTTTTCTTTCTCTTCTTGGGAAGCTGCACCCTTCTTAGGGTCTCCTAATGGTTTTTATTCCAGTCTACGTGTTGGCACTCCATTGACCACATTTTGCTCATCTGTTGACATTTATATAATTTTAATTTCAATCTGTAAATAGGAAAATAGTAATTCAACAAGTCGTACACCTCTTTCTTGTATGTGGGTGTCCTTGCAAACAGGTTCTAGGGATTGAAGTTCCTGTAAGTAATTTATTCTACTCTTAATATAGGAAAACTAACAATCTAACACCACACTTCTTATCCATGCTTTGTTATCTATCCGCGGAGAAATTTACTTCTTACATTTACTTGCGAGCATTTTGTTTACTGTGTGTGTTTACTCTAATCCTATGGTACTGGTTTGGCCCCTGTACCTACAGCTTCGAGTCTGATCTGGCCCGGATACCAATCCGGGATCAATTCGCAGTCTTGTCCGTTCAGGGTCCTTAAAGAACACATGGAGTTCGTCCCACATGAATTTCTGTGATATTTTTCAAACCGTTTGCAAACCCGTTGGAAGAGACAAAATAGTAAAAAAACCAACTTGTCAAAAATATTGTGCCCTACACCAGCTAAAATCTGTTGATGTTAGTTTTGTACCACTACATAACATATAGGATTAAACACTTGATACAGGATATCAAGCACTCAACCCTCTCTTGAAAAGTAATTACTCATGCAGGACATGGGAAAATACTCCAAGGT
>MU228039.1:67088-94067 GCA_018584345.1 Thuja plicata
CCGGATTCCATCAAAACTTTCCCCAAACACCACCATTCCACCTAAGGAACCGAAAGGAAGTCACCAAGGAGGGGCGGAAAATTGAAGGTCATAGGACAAATCCTGTCCTATAGGAGGTCGGAATCCGTCCAGGCATGGGACAGAGTGATTTGCACTTCCATACTTAGTCATTTTTCAGTTCAGGGGCAGAGAATTTATACAAATATAACATTTAAGTATAAGAAATTAATTTATTTGTATAAATACCTTCCAGGATGTTTGAGATAGGTTTCAGCTTCATAGGAGTTAAGGTGCAGATTCTAGATTTTGGGGGTTTTTTAAATATTTCAGGACTTAGCCAAATTCAGGATTCAGCACGCCTTCAGCAAAGCTACCTCCCACAATCTATTTCGTCTTTCTAAGATCAAATTGAAGCTGGAACAAGGATTCTCAGAGTGTTTAAACTTGCTTCATCATAAATCCTTTGGTTTTTATCCCATATTCCTGAAAGATTTAGCAGAACTCTCGCCCATGCTCCAGACAGACTTGACTTCCCAGCAGGCCAAAATTGCCCAAAACCAACTCTCGAACTTCACTCGCCGGACCAAGGGGCTTGAAAACTGTCGCCAACAAAGACTACCTAAGACCACTACTCCTACTGCCTGCAAAAGAGGGGGTCCCCATTTGCAATGGGGCGATGGTGTGAAAACCTCACAACAAAATCTTGAACTTAATAGTTCTGCTCATGCTCACTAGGATTGCTTGGGGCAATCAATAATCGAGGCAACCTGGTCACTTTCACCCTCTGCCCCTTGATTTGAGGAAGGCATGTGTATGTAGAACTAAGTTACCATGTTTGCCCAGGCACATGCAAATTCGACATTCGATTCACTGTAAATTCGAATTCGAGTCAAATTCGTCATTTCCCTGAGTAATTCTCTGTGAATTTGCTAAAATGGAACCTGGTCGAATTTCAGAAAAAAACGTGAGCCCGGGGCTAATTTGTGTTTGTTTGAGTGAATTTCGAACGAATTTGGCATTGACTTTCAATGGCAATTTTTTATTACTTTTAAAATTGTTTTTTTCCAAAGTAACTCTAATCCTATGGTACTGGTTTGGCCCCTGAACCTACAGCTTCGAGTCTGATCTGGCCCGGATACCAATCCGGGATCAATTTGCAGTCTTGTCCGTTCAGGGTCCGAAAAGAACACATGGAGTTCGTCTCACATGAATTTCTGGGATATTTTTCAAACCGTTTGCAAACCCATTGGAAGAGACAAAATAGTAAAAAAACCAACTCGTCGAAAATATTGTGCCCTAAAAATCTTGAACTTAATAGTTCTGCTCATGCTCACCAGGATTGCTTGGGGCAATCCATAATCGAGGCAACCTGGTCACTTTCACCCTCTGCCCCCTGATTTGAGGAAGGCATGTGTATGTAGAACTAAGTTACCATATTTGCCCAGGCACATGCAAATTCGACATTCGATTCGCTGTAAATTCGAATTCGATTCAAATTTGTCATTTCCCTGAGTAATTCTCTGCGAATTCGCTAAAACGGACCCCGGTCGAATTTCATTTCATTTAGAGTGAATTTCAGAAAAAAATGTGCGAGCCCAGGGCGAATTTGTGTTTGTTTGAGCTAATTTCCAACGAATTTGGCTTTTATTGACTTTCAATGGCAGTTTTTTTATTATTTTTAAAATTGTTTTTTTCCATAGTAACCCTAAAAACACGGCACTTTTTTAAATGATGAGAACTAATTTGCTGATGTGACAGTCATTGGCAACCATTTTCACTTATACAAATGCTCCATAATGTATAGATGTCTATTATATCAGATATTCTGCAAATGGTATGATGCTTAGCATCAAGGTTGGAGATGCTTCAACATATATGTTACCAGAAGAGTTTATTCTCAAACTATTGTTTGTATGTAGAACATAGAACTAGGCAGAGAATTAATATTTTCATTCCACACTTGTGAGATAAGCTAGCGAAATACTTCACTATATATTCCATTCTCGGTGAGCGTTTATTGAGGGATTTATCAGCAGGAACGTGGATATCATAATCTAGAGGGATTCTTACTAAATTTATAATTTTGTTATTCTTAGTTTATGAAATTTCTGGATGGCAAATTTATGATTTTGTTATTCTTAGTTTACTAAAATGACAATATATGTGGTGTATTTTGCTATGTTGCTTTATTATTAACATAGTAATTTATGAACTTATTTGATGCTGCATATATATATATTTAAAAAAAAAAAATAAAAAAAATTCTTGTACAGACCAACCCAAAATGAATCGAACCCAGCCCAAATTTTTTTTGGACGAATTCCCACCCCGAATCTCGAACCAGAATCCGAACCGGCAACTTAGACGTAGAAGACAGTTGATCACCATTCAATGGGCCTACAGGAGCACAAACAGATTGAAGGGAGCAAAAATGACTTTTAATCAAGGTTAACATTGCAAAGTTTATATTAGAATTATTTTTAGTTAAAATAATAATTTTTAATTCTAAATCTAATTTATTAACTCTGTTTTATTTAGGTTAATTGTTAAGGTTATAATTATTATTACATAAATACGATTAAAATAATTAATTATAAACAATTAATAATTCTTTAATCAGTTCTAACATATCTAGACATATTTTATATAGTTTTCAAAAGATATATAAGCTAGATTATATTGCATTTGTCCAAAGTTTGAAAAGGGTAAATAATATTTATATATGTAAATTAAATAAGTTATTAATATTACTATTAATAATAATAAATTTATAGTTACGTAAATTCTTTTTTAAAATTAATAGTATATATATATATATATACACTTGATCGGTACTTGCTTTTGACTGGAGCTTTGAACTAGTGGGGTCACAATTAGGGGACCCTGTCCCCGAGGTGATATTAGTGGCTGCCAAGGCATTAACACCTCCTAGATTTATCATACCCTTTTTATACACGCCTCTCATCTCTCCTTATATCTCCGAATACCCTTGTCACTCCAACTGACATTCTATTCTCCTTATCTCTCCAAGTTCTAGCATACCCTTATTCCTCCAATACGCCTCATCTCTCCACCGCTTAGGGCCCCTTATCTCTCCATCGCTGTTGTCCCCTTATCTCTCCGCTATCATCTCCACACTCCTTATCCCTTCAGCCACTCATCTCCTTATATCTCCCGTCATCCCCGGTCTCCTCCTGTACTCTAGTTGCCATAACCAACGCCCAAGCTCAATAGACGACCAACTCGAATGGCCCCCATGGACCACCACGCCAACATGGGTCTTGTCCTTTGAACGCAGTCCTCTAATGGTCAGCATCGGGCACAGTCTTCAATACTTCTGAGTATGTACGCTCCATCAACGGTATTTGCACCATCTATGTTTGTGGTTCGTCGAGCCTCCTCATGCACTGTCCATGGAATTGGTGGGAATCATATTCATGATCTCCCCATTAACAGAGCTCATGACCACTGTCGTGCTGCAGGGTCAACCCCATTATTTATTATAATATTATATATGTACTTTATTCATATTATGTAAGACCTTTTAAATACTATTTTATATTAAAAATATGTATAATTTTTTATTTTTATATGTTTTTTATGGACGAACGCAAAATGAACCCAACCCCATTATTTTTTTGGACCAAACCTGCTAATGAAACCAGTACCATGACCAGCAACTTAGTTCATTCTATAATATGTTTCTTTTTAAAATATACAAGATATGTAAGCTACTTGGACAATATGTGTCTTTATGTATACACCGCTGTAATTTCATTTCTAATGATTTTAGGGGAATATACATATTGTATGAATAAGTTAAAATGCAAATGTGCATATGTTTTGAATGCTTGAATGTTGACATCCATTGGTGTACATCCTATATACATTTTTGCATCTAGCTCAGTATTTATAATATATATACATTGAAAAGATTGGTGTAGATCCTATATACAATTTTGCATCTAGCTCAGTATTTATAATATATATACATTGAAAAGATTGGATTGTTGAACCATTTCCCTTGTTGGCCTTTTTGAACTTGAATAGGGGCATTTTTAAGAGGATTTAACCAAGGGTTGACTTTCCGTACGCTTTCACTACCTGTTCTTATATTCCTGTTTCCATTATGAATTATGTGGTGACATTGCCTTTCACTTACCATTCATAGGTTCAACTGGGCTCCACAAACCTTAGCAGAAAATACATCTGTTTAAACTTAAAGCGAATTCCGCTTCAGGAAATTTTGACCACTTTCATCGATGAGTTGCATACTCTTGTAATCTTGACATCTATAATGCAAATTATCATGCTTATAAGTTGTGATGTTCAATGGCTTGATAAAAAGCAAATTATTTTATTTATTGAATATTTAGATAATGGTTTTTCGGAGACCATTGTCATCATGGAAGTTATATTATAGTTCACTTTGAATTTACATTATAGTTTGCTGAATAAATTCAAATATTGTTTTAGGTATTATATGCCTGTGTAGGCTGTTTGCCAGCTGTGGTGTTTTTTTGTTCACTTTCCTGGGTAATAGAGGCTAGTTAAACTGCATCACAAATGAATCATTTTGTGATTGAGATTGGAAAATAAATTTTCATATCAGAAATTTTTACTGGTTTCCTGCTCCCTGGAAATGCATTTCCTTCCTTTCTAATGCACTGCCCCATGTTTCCTTGTTTATGTTACTTGAGGATGGCTTGGTAATGTTTCCCAGCCATTACCTAATCATTTTTTAAATGTGCATTAACTGGTACAGAAAATTCTCAAGGGGATATTTCAGAAACACCCTGAAGTTTTTTGCATTTTTGGTAACCCCAAGCTGTTTCTTGCAGATTCTGATTTCATATTTCATTTAAAATTGAATAAATTTCACTTTATAAGTTTCAATTTTCAAATTATTCAACGTTGAATGTTCAAAGTCAAACTCATAGGCTCTTAGGTCAGTAGAATTTAAGAGTTTTGATTATAAATTACTAATTAGGTATAGAAATTTTAAATTTTATGCATGTATATTATAATTTGCTGTTCCCGTATCCTAAATTTTGGGATAATTTTCTGTGACATTGGAAACCCATCCGTCAACCGAATTTGTGTAACATAGAAATTGTCCAATTTTTCAATCTGAATTGAGTCAAATAATTACTAATGGCTTGGCTAATTTGAACTTTTAAAACTTGTTAATACTTTTCATGTACTAGATTAATTGTAGTTTGACTACATAGCTGTATTGTTTTATGATGTATCTGACCATTGATACATGGTTGTTATTGTGGTGAAGTTTTTTAAGCTCTTAATCTGATCAATGATTAAATAAATGTAGCTGACATCAGTCTTTTGCATTGTGAACAGAAGTATACTTCAAATGGAGTGGCAGCAAAACTTGTGAAGAAAGCTTTAACTGTACGAGCTGCACGGTATGAAGGGGAGGGGGCAGATATGAAATGGAAACCTAGACTTCCTTATGGATCTGTTGAGCAGACTGTAAGTAAGCAATTAGATGAATGTATGAGTTGGTAGTGATACGATGTATTGGGAATGCAGTATTAATATAGTTGTCTTGTATTGCTATCAGATCTCGTTGGATCTATATTTTGTCCAATGCCATCTATTTGAGTTTATCTGATTCTTATCTGTTTTGTTGATTTTTTTATAATCACTGGCAGGTTGATGAGAACATTCAAAATGATGAAAAAGCACTAGTTCTAGTTGAAACAGACGGACATTCTATTTCTGAGCCTCTTGATTATGATTTGGAAGAGGAATTCTCAGATGGGTATGTTGCAACTGTTCCAACAGCAAAGGGTGGAACTCGAAGGAAACATCATCGTGCCTGGACACTGGGGGAAGTGATGAAATTAGTTGAGGGTGTATCTCGGTGTGGTGCTGGAAGGTGGTCTGAAATTAAGAGACTTGCCTTTTCATCTTATCAACATCGTACCTCTGTAGACCTCAAGGTGATTAGCAATTCCCTTGAGAATCTCTAATTGTCAGCTGCAGTTTTGCTTAGTTTTTTTTGGTTTTTCTGTGATTGCACTTTTTCTTATATCTCAATACTATGGCATCAAGTAAAAATATTTTGCATGTTTTAGGATAAGTGGCGAAATCTGATAAGAGCTAGCAATGCACAATTTCAGACCAACAAAGAGGTGAGTTTTTGTTGGCTGATTTCATATTTTTTTTTCCCATTTTCTTTTTTGAGGAAATCTTAAAAGTTGTTCTTTTAAAGCTTTTCTTGATTTAATTATGATTTTAAAGCAGCTTTTCGAGGTTCTTAATTTGTCCTTCTGAGAGGGGCTTTTCACTATTTTCATCATTGCAAATACATTATTTTATGATTTTACCTGCATACACATTCTGATCTAGTTCGTCATTCTTGTTGAAATAACAGTCAACATTTTTTTATATTAGTAGTGTTTATGTGCTTTCATGATGGTTTATTGCTCAGTACACCCTGTCTTTACATTTTGATTCATAGGAAAGTAATTTTTCAGGAGAAGGGGAGATGCTGATTGAGGAAATATCAAATACTCATACGCAATTATTCATTTTTAAAATTTTTGAGATGCTTGTAAGTCTGGGTTTGTCATAGAGAAAACTAGTCGATCATGCTGGTATGGATGTGAGTATTAATGAATTCAAAAGTACAGGTTACCATAAGTTTTTCTACTTTTTTTTTGGTTGCATATTTTTTAAAATGGTTTTTCTATGTAAGTCATAATATTTTTGTCCTGCTTTTGGGGTCATTAAGGATGTCATATGGACCATGAAATCATTTATGGAGTGTACCGTGTATGCCATAAATCTTTTGAAATGGCGTGTTCACTAAAAAACAATTTCATTTCTCTGTATGAAATCAGGCTTTATAGTGGTATTCCCTGATTCTAAGTATATGCCAAGGAATTTGTAATCATCCATATAGAACAACCATAAGAGGGTTTTTTGTGTTCTGGCACTTGTGTAGTACAGTTAGGGTTGTTTGTGTTAGTAGCAGTGTGTCTACTGAAAAGTTTGCTATAGTATATGATAAATATTTTAAAGAATAAATAAATGTAGCAAGTTACTAAACTCAATAACAAAAAGTAGTGCGCCTAGTGAAAAGTTTGCTATAGTATATGATAAATATTTTAAAAAATAAACAAATGTAGTAAGTTACTAAACTTAATAACAAAAAATTACAAATTTTACATGACACTCTTAATATACTTCATGATGTGCATTGGTTTCTTTTGAAAAAAAAAAGAATTATTGGACAGGCTACTGGTGCTTGTGTGGTGAAATTATGAGACTTGCTAGGTCATTTAACTGTTGAAGCTAATAGTTGCATGCCATGTCTTCATGTCAAGGAACAATAATATTTTCTTAGTCTCTATCTCTGCACAGCTGTGCCTATGTAGTTTCTTTTATTAAGGACATCAGGTTTCCACAATCCATATTGAGTTATTGTAGTGGTTTCTACACAATCGAATCCAGAATCCAATACGATAATTTCATTTTTTTTTGGATGTCATGTCTTTGTGGTAAATTCTGAGCCTCTCTTCTAAGCTTAGTTCTCTAATGTTTGGGGACTCAGAGCTTGTTCGACATGTGTTGAGCTCGTTTGGTAGTATCTGCAAAATCAGTTTCCTGATCATCCTTCCCTTATACACCTCAAGTGAATTATTTAAGTTGCATTATGGTGCACATGACTGCAATCTTTAATGTAGGAGGCCTAGAAAACTTATCCGCTATCTTGTTGACTCTTGTTTGTTACCAACAAAGTGGATTTGTGAAGGATCCCCACCCATCTAAATTTCCTTGCTTGCTGTTAACTGCCCCAATACACAATAAAATTTCTTAAAGGTAGCGGCAAGTTAGGTGATCCGAAGACCAGAAATTGCTGATTTTAGGCTTCAATTCATTTGAGTTGTCACGGTGAAGAGGAAAATAACTGTTATAAAATAACTGCGAGCCCCAAAAAAATCCCAACTGCAGGGAAGAGAAAAATATCTATTGCAGAATAGGCAAAGGATGAGTTCTGGAGTTGGTATTGGAAAAACAGCAACAGTTTGATATGAGGGTAAAATGGAAAAATGGACAATCTTGAGCTGAAAAGCATAATATAGGGGGTCAAACTTAGAAGTACCATTTGTGAAGTCCAGGAAGAAAATGTCAAACTGAAAATAGACTTTGATCAGGAGCTAAAAATTAATGAAGAAACTCATGGTTGACATGCAGACTGGGCAAATTTGAAAAGGTTAGAAAAAATAATCAAAACCCCCAAGTGAATATGTAGAAAGCAAGAAATGGGGAAGGAAATGAGAGTGCCAAGTACAGAGAAAGCACAGCCAATAATTATTGCATTCAAACAATAATCCTGAAATGGTTGCTTCAGGATAGCTAAAAAGAGCTCAAACATATTGAAGTTGGGGCTGAAATCCCTGTGCATTTAATGACTCTCAGGACTAGTTTTATGCAGTGTTTGCCATATTGAGTTGACAAGGCCATCTTGGTTTGTGTACCGTGTTACCATGTGTATTCTCTCTTATGAGATTACCAGCTTAATTGGGTTAAATTAAGCTCGCAATACAGAGAACAATCCACTACCTCAGAAAATTTATGTATTTGATACATATGGAAAGGGAAAAATGTACCAGACTAGTAGAATGGAATTCAGAAAACAGAAAGAGGATCAGAAAATTTGAGTTCAGTCAAAGAACAGATATTTTTTATGTTTTGGTGAATTTGCCAGTTTGGATAGGTGGCAAAAATATGTGTAGATCACGGTGAATGCACATTGACTTCTTTACTGGTTTTGGGGAATTTATTCTGTAGGTGCAGGTTTAGAATTTGAAATGAAAAGGCAACTTTTCAACTTTCAGAATTTGGTGTACTTTTTCCTCCGGCTTAAGAAAACACCTCCACACCTATACAAAGCTGTATAGGGGGTTATATTTATTTCTTCAGCATTACAGATTTGTTTGAGTATTGTAATATGAAGAATTGGAAGCAAGTTTTCAACCCATTTTTTAGATAAAGGAGAATGCAGGACATTAATTGAAATAAAAAGGGCAACTTTTTGATTTATATTTTTTGAAAAGGTTTCTCCTTCCACTTGAGAAATACCTCCATACCATTAAAAACTATTCAGGGAATTGAGGGTATATCTTGAGCATGAGAGGCTTGATTGAGTATTATAGTAAGAAGAAATGGAAGCAATTATTTAACTGTTCTTAGTTTTTGGGGAAGTGTGAGTAGCAGGCAGCTCTTATGTTGCACTCACGTGTACTACTTCCTGAAAATTAATTCCAATGGGTAGTAGGCTATGTTATATAGTGCTTTTGGGATGGGGACAACGAGAAACACAAAGATGCATTGCTGGGCAGGAGGTCTTTTTGAAGGGGCGACAGGGCACATGAATTAAAAAATAGGGAAATTAAAAAAAAATATGAAATTCAATATTCATATGTTTAGGATTGTGTAACCATATTATGAAACATTGGAGCTGAATAGATAATTCACATACGTCAACATACAAATCAATAGGATTTCAATGTCTAATTACTTGAATTTTTACTGTTAATGTGCATATCCAATGAAATGAAAAGTTTGAAAGGCTACAACTACAAATTGACAGAGTGTTGACAACTAGATCTATTGTTTTTATACCTCTGCCTTATCTTCACTTGCATCAAAATCAAAGTTTGAATTGGACTCCTTGCCTGTGTCAAGGATTGCCTCATCGAATGGAACCTCAATCAGTCATTCCTATACCCCCTCATCAATTCGTATGGCATTGTTGGGATCAACATCCTTCCATGCATCTAGAGTCTATTGATACTTGGGAGTTTGTTGAACTTGAAGTGGAAAGGCATCCGCATTATGCATGATCACCATCTCCGCTCACAGAGAGGAAAACCTATTCCTTTTAATCGATTGACTGAATTTATATGTGGACCATCATCTCTTTATAGCAAAAGACATGACAACTTGTGAAAGGAGACAAGTGGACAATGTCTTCAACTCTATTGCATCCTTGCCCACCATCGAATCAAGTTCAATTGAGCTAATATAGCCCTACAAATCAACAAAAGCAATCAATTGCATTGAAGCATAGTTGTCTCTTTAATGCTATACATTATTTGAAAGGTCTTCATGTACCATTCTTTCATGTCTTTATTATCATAAGGAGGCATTCTCCCAGCCCTTGATACATACCTTTTGTGATTTAGAACATAGGTTGCCATATGAAGTGCGTTGTTCATTGTTTACCACCTCCACATCATAGTGAGCTTGATATGCTTCTTATATAATCCCAAATCAAGATATTTGCTATGAATTTCTTGCTTCTTTCCAAGCATGTTATCCAATGTGTCATTTTTTTCAAGGCTAGGAGAGTCTGCATCAACATATATAGTTGATCTTATGATTATGATATTTATGAATGATCGATGTTGAGTATTAGTCCACCCATCCATGATAATTGTGTAGCCTGTGCTCAACCAAGATTGCCTCATGTCCTCCATTAATTGATTCACGCTCACAATACTTTTTATCAAGGAGGGCAATGGGTAAGTTATGTTTTGTAAGGGGAAGTAAGAGGGACCAATGGCATATGAATTTTTCAACTTTTTTTTTAAATTAGGGAGAGCATACCACATGAAAGGGAATGACATGGGGCAAAAAAACGAAGAATATCTCACTTTCAATGATTACACATTCAACATCCTTGCAATTGTCTTAGACCTTTCATTAGTCTTCCTCTTTCTCCTTATAGAAGCCTCATTGATAGCAACCATGGATAACATATTAATTAGTGTAGAATCTCCTAGCATACACTTTGAATACACTTTGAACTTGCTTCAACCTCCATAAATAATCTGTTTACCTTGGCCTTTTGAACTTTAGTTATCTTTAGACAAATCTTGAACCCTTGTCTTGTAATATAACCAAAAGGTGCTTAGATACCTTGCTGTAGCTCCTCTTGAAGTCTTAAAGGTCAAGTAGATGTAGAGATACTAGGCGCATGATTGAGTGAATTGGAGGTGTACTCCCATTGTTCCTTGCAATTTCGAAATGATGGGACAAGGAATCCATGGATCCAAATTTGGGGATGATGATTGGGGGTGGACATGTATTTATTAATGAATTGTGAGTAGGGCACACTCCCTCTTTTTAAGGATACATCTTGAAAACTTAGAGGTCTGTGACATATCTCTATATGTATCAATACCAACTTGATTATGTTGGTCATTGTAAGCCTTACCTAAATTTAACAAAATCCACATAAATGCAAAATCCTCTAAAATGATTGCCACTCCATCTCTGAATATGGGAGGAGGGTCATTGGGTATGGATATTCAACCTTTTTGAAAAATATTTCTCTCTCTTTGTAATGTAGTATGCTCTTTTGAATAAAATTTGCAAAGCTTTCAATAGTAGACGCATGAACCAACCCTAAAAGCTATAAAGGGATAGTCTCCTTAGCCTTGGAACTAGAGGAAAGGAGAGCCATCTTACATGATTGTTTTAAGCACTCAACCTTCTCTACCTTTGAAGCATAAATTGGTTGCTCAATTGTACCCTTCTCTTCCAGGTGTCTTGTTTTGTTCATTTGAAACTTTAGCCTTAAAAGAATATTTTGGGCACAAGTTCATCAAATGGTAAATGTAGACACATAACTTGCATCAGAAAGCAATGGAGGATAGGCTAGGCTCACCCCAAAACTATTGCGGGAAACTTGGTGGCCTCACCTATACGGGTAACCGAGGAGATTTCCGTGAGAGGTTTTTTGGGTACCATGATTTCAAGCATAGGGATAAATTTCTCCATGACCATGGTCCCCTCTAGAGGAGTGTATACACATTAGTTTTAGAGTTTCAACTAATAAGAAAATTTGTGAATTTGAAGAGTTCTGCAATTCAGTGATGTTGCTGAAGTTGGGCAATCTCAAGTCATGTTGATTTTCTCCAGGTCTGCATGGATGTTGATGTGATTAATGATGTAACCCAAATGTTTGTTTTTTGTTGTGCTAAAGGACACTTGCCTAAGTTGGCTTGCAACTTGTGTTGGTGCAAAGTTTTTAGGGCATGCTAGATGTACTCCACATGTTTTGCCTAGGTCTTGTTGAAGATGGAGATGTCATCCAAGTAGATAATGATGGAGTTGGTAAAGGGTTACAAAATGTCGCTTATAAGGTGCATGACTGTCACGGGCATGCTGGTCAAGCCAAAAAGGCATAATTGTTCATTTATACAATACCTACATGATTTTGGATGCAATTTTCCCAACATCGTTGAGATGAGCTGATATCTTCATTTGAGGTTGATCTTTGTAAAAAAAATGTCCAATTTGGAGCTGGTCCAAAGAAGATAATTAATGCATGGAAGACGATATTTATTCCTCACTATGATCTTATTGTGTGATAGTTGATGTAGAGGCACCGTGTGCCATGTTTCTTTGGTATAAGGACTATCAAATTGCTGCATAGAGATAAGTCAGGCTTGATCTTCCTATGGTCTCTAAAAGCCCTTGAATTTAATTCTGAACTTCATTTGTCTCCCAAACAGATATCTAGGAAGGGATATATTAGGAAGAGGGAATCTAGGAATCAAATCAAACTTGTGTTGAATTGTTTAATGTGTTGGAAGATATTTGTGCCTTTCAAAGTCATTTGTATATACTATACTATCATAGTATGTTGTCAATGTACAGTTGTTGTTGTGATGTTTGTGTAGCGGTACATGTTGACAAGGTGTGTTTCCTCCTCTACATAGGTGTTTTTGGGCTATCTATGATAAATATGAACTTCTACGAGTGTGAGATGATTTTTCAGTAATGCTTGGTAGATACTAAGGTTAGTAAAGCAGTCCAAGTTGAGCAGTGAGTTCTATGTGTTGTGCTTCCAGAATGTCGTTGATCATGCATTTGGTAGCTCAAAACTAAAATTAAGTGAACAACCATCTTATGTTGTGCATGCATTTGTGATAAGTAGTACTAACATGCAAAAACAATTCTTTGATACTGAGTCCAAATCCCAAGTCGTCTGGGGGACACTTTTCTGGAGAAATACGAAGTTTATACTGTGTAGGAATCAATGAATTAGTTGTTGACACACAATTGGTCACAAGCAGAAGACTTTAGAAAAAACAAATATGCTACTTTAATTCAAATCCATAAATGATTAGGTTACAATATGATTATACAAATGCATGATGAGGAATGAGAATTCTTGGGACCAAAATTGGGGAGACGCTCAGTTTGATTTGCCCATGACTCTTAATATCAAAGTCCCTCGATGTGGAGTGTGTGAAAAATACATTATAGTTCCACACAAGAAAGAAGTTACAACAGTTCAATATGAACCATTGATCTTCCAATTGCCCTCTTTGTTGTACTCCTTGATGGTTGATGTTTTCTTACATGGTTTAAGTTGTCCCCATATAGATTTGCTAAGTTGTAAGGTGTCTTGTGCAAAGTCAGAAAAGCCATGCATGAGAATGCTTGATGAGCACTGCAGAGTGTCACGTGTGGAAGTTTGTGATGACACTCAGAGTTGTGTTTAATATAGGTGTTGTTGAAGAGAATGCAAAACTGCTGACTATCATAGTTAAATCCAGGTACCTGTAAATACTGAAATCTTTCCAATCATGTTTTCCACCAGTCTCTTTTCATTTTATTTCAGCCTTTTGGGGTACTTTGTACCACCTGCAATAATTCTTACTTTAACCGTTAAGAATAATATCATTCTCATATTGAATTTGACAGGAAGAAAGTAGTTTTTTCTGAGCTACTTTGTCATGAATGTTGTTTTGCATTTAGATTGTTCTTGCATGGGAGTGTTTGATTGGCATGGGAGCCTTGGGTATATGTACTTCTGGAGATTCATGGAATGTGTTTCTCTTACAATTGATGTAATGATACGTCGCAATGAGAATTCTTCCTACTATCATATCAATTATTCTAGCAGTGCATGGTTATCTAGCATTTGAAAGTATCATTCGAGGACAGTATTGTGTTACAAGATATTCAATGCTGTAATATAGATTGATTTCACTTGCTAATCAATTTTCAGCTGTGGATTCTTTATTGTCTGCTAACTTGGTTGAATTTCTGTCTTGTTGTTGTGTACAGGGTAGAACCCAAAGAAAGCATGCTTCGATTCCTATTCCTGCCCCAATATTGGCTCGTGTAAGAGAACTAGCTGCATTACAGTCACGTGCCCTTTGTACTCCAAGTTCTAGTTCAGTGAGTCGTAGTGGAAGAACTGTACATAAGAAACAACCTGTGTAAATGTATATGACATGTATTATGTATGTGAATAAACTTTGGGCAGTCTTTAATGTAACTCTGGTATAGATATCCCTCATACAAAATATTAAATAGTGAGGCTTCATGCCAAGTTTATCCCCAGGAGAGTCGATGATCTCTATACAAGATTCTGGTGGTGGGGCTGTATAGAGAGTCGTAGCGGTTGGCCAGTGTATCGGAATCATGATTCTGCTCTCTAAGGCAAAGAGTGTATTGGCTACTGTAAGAATGTAATGCAAGTTGCTAACATGTTCTATGTCGGTTCAAAATGCTAATATGTCCATACAAAGGTAAAGCTTGTATAGTAGTACTTAGTGGAAAAAGTTTTGCATATCCATCTTGAAGCTATGGAAGAAATATTTGTTCAAAAATTTTGGTTTCTTCATTCCTAGTTGATCTGTATGTATATATATAATTTATAAAGCGTATTGTTTGAACTCTTTTAGCTTGTGTAATGTACTTCCAACGATAATGTGCTTTGGCACACAAAAGAAGCTTTTATCATAATTCACATTTAATTTGGAAGGAAAATCTTGCATTCAGTTAAAGAACACCATTATATTTTCAGGATTTTGTTTTATACAATCAAGTGGTTTCTAGCCTGTAGGAAGGAGAGTATATTGATATTCATAGGGTGGAGTTTGACTGATAATTATGCCTTAAGAAACAGACAATATCATAAAGTACCCCCTGAAAGTTGACAAGGTTAGTCATTTGGGCAATTTTAAATACTTAACTCAAATTTATTTTGTTAAAAGGATGAGGTATGCAGAAATTGTAAGCAATGCATTTCTTTTAGCAAATGTTTTTGGTGAAGGGAGGAATATGTAAACCATTAGTGTATTGAACTTACTGCCAATTCTTGCAAGTTTTGGCCGACGTAATAAGATAGTATACATATGTGCTTCTCTAGCCATGTTCAGCTTCACTCTCAACTTTGCACTTGTTTTGTGGTGGCGTATCACATCACCGATGACTTTCTGCTCTAAGTGGTGTTGGGGGCTATAGCTAACATTCTTCTAAAATCACTACCATGTCTGAAGCTGCTATCTCTATTTAAATGCATTTTTCTTACAACATCCATAAATATTTTGCCAATCAGCAATCAGTGGTCATTGTTCAGTTTTAGAAAATCATCTTAAAGAACAATGTAATTGTGCTTTTATTAAGTGCCAGCATTTGCAAACCATCCAGGTGTTTCAGAGGCCTTTGGAAATCTACATTATTTTCATCAAACCATGCTGTGTATTTTGAAAATCAATTGAGACTCTCTACAAGCAGAGCTCTTCCTTCACATATTTCTTGACAACATTCTTGTTTGCAGGACAGCATTGTGAGCTCATTTGTATCTGGTAGGACTCAAACCGAGGACCTTCCATTTGCTGCTGGAGTGCTCTACCATTGAGCTACTGGCCCATTTTGGTCAGCCCATTGTCAGTTTGGGTGTGGCTTATTTTCAACACCCTCCTAATTCACATTGTAGGTGCTTGGGGCTCTTAGTCAGGCTCTAATACCAAGCATGCAATATCTTCAGTCTGCAACACCATAACCTCTACATGACAAGAGAGAAACACAAGTAGAAGATGCTATTCTACTAAATCAAGAATACAATATGACGATCATGTACAAAGATGATACAAGACGCAAGATACACCTTATTAAGGTAAGGTGTGGTAGGATTAAACAAGATGTCGATGTGTCATAATCTTATGCAATAAGATAGCAAAGGTGACCTAGGTAACTAAAAGTAGTAGTCACAAGAAATATGAGATCATGTTATCACAACTAATCAATCTTTTAGGAGACCTAGGACCTAAGTAAACTTAAGTCATGTGAATAAGTCCCTTACTAGGAACTAGCGAAAATCATCAGGTGCAATAATTTACTAGGCCCAAAACCTTATTCCCACCAACATTCTTTAACTTACCTTAAATGCTATTTTCTTTTTCCCAGTACAACGTTTTTGCTTGCAGGACAAATTTCTTCGGCGTACCTTAAATTTGCCATAATATATGCCAATAGTGTTGTTTTTACATTTTGTTATGATGAAAATATTTTTAAAGGTAGGGCTATTGATGATTTTGTGCCCCTAGCCAAACATTCTACATATTCTTGACTCCCTAGGAATGCTGAAGACAATTTTGAGCCACTCTAGAGTAGATATTGACAATTGTCTTGAAACTCTTCCAAATCATCCTTGCTATACGGAAAATCAATTAATATTGGAGTTTGATTGCCATGTGCAACTTAGACAATGTTATTTCCTGTCAAGAAGTGAATTTGGGAGAAAAGACGAATAATATTACAAATAACAACACCATAGCAGAGTACCAACAATTGATACAAGCTAAAGAACTAAACAAAGTAGCAACTTAGACAATGTTATCTTGAATGACACCTACAAAATGAAGTTGTATTTAAACTTTTGAATACTTATCACCCCCAAACATTATAAAAGTGATCATGAAGGTAGAAGCAAATATCAGGGGCTCGAATTGAACATAAGTCTTTGTATACTAGCTATTCTAGTTAGTAAATAACAATGACATAGTATTTTGATAGTAGAAATGACTTGCACAACAAAAACTTACACTTGCAATATGTAGAATCATAGTTGGTGCATTGAAAGGTGAAGCCAAGTAGAGGTTTTTGTATTATAATTATTGTTTTCAATTTATCTATTTTAATTTTGGTATGATACCTCTTAACATGACCTAAAATATATGATTTGAAAAGGAAAGCATTCTACATATTCTACTCATGAAACATGGGCCAATGAGTTTGACTCAAAAACCACATAGTTGAATCTTGATAGCAATATCACAAGGAAAACATACATAAATTTAAGGTGCAAGTGTGCAAGGTGAATTTAATAATCTCAACAATTTAGGAGATGAGTTTATTTTGAAGGGAACGACTAGGGGTTCCATCCTTGAAGATGATTGGTGTTGGTGATAGTGAGGTTGCTAACCCTATTGCTTTTGATGAAGATATTTGGGTGTGAGAGTGGGTGGAGGATGAATACTCCTCTATTTTGGGATATGCTAAGGCTGACATTTTTGGTGGTCTCTTTGATGATGAGGATGGTTGCTTTGATCCTAAGAGTGAATGGATTTAGGAGGACAAGCTTCTCTTGGATATTCTTTTGGAGACTTGTTTGAAGGCTCAAGGGTCTTAGGTTGTTAGGTAGGACCATACAATTGTTTTTGAGGGTGATCCAACTTGGTTGAGAAAAGGCTTTCTTCCCCCCCAAAATATTGATGAAGACCTGACAGTGCCCGTGGCTTCAATTTTGGAAGCTTCAGAGGTAAAAAAATTTATGGATGATGCAGATTTAATTCAATCTGAGTTAGTTCTTGAAGGTTGTGTCATGGTGGTTGTTTCCCCTCTTGTTGCTATTCCTATTCTATTAATGCACGTTGTTTCTTCACTGTACTCTGTTCGATTGGTTGTGAGTATTGTTTGTTCTCCTCTTGTTGGTGCCCTTGCTCCACCCCTTAGGGTTTATGTGGTGTATACTGGGTATTTTGATAATAGTGAAATCTATTGAGGTTATGAAGGATGGGCAGGTCAAAATTGTTATTCCTTATTCTCTTCTTGCCAACTTTTTGACTTGGCTTAGGAGCTCACTTGGTGGAAGATTCTATAATAATCATCCTAATATTGACATTGTTAGAAGATGAGTTCTCCGGTTTTGGAAACTCAAAGGCCAAGTTGCTCTAGGATCCTGCTAGGTGGCCCTTGGATTCTCTGCATGAATGACCTTTGTCTTCAAATCTAGTCTCCTAGTTTTAACCCAATGATAGATACTTTCAAGTTTACTATTTGGGTTTACTTGGGCTGCCCTTGGAGTTTTTGAATGGAAAGATTTTTTGATTATTTTCAATTCTTTTGGGCAATTCTTATAATTTTTATTATAAGACTACAAATTAATGAAGCATTTGTTATTTAGTAGAATTTTTGTGTTAGTGGAGAAAATCAAATTTCCTTGTCTTCTAAATTTAGGGTTCGGGTCTAGTAGATTGATTATGAAGATTCTCTAGTTAATTTCCATTCTTGTGGTTAAGTTGGTTACACCTCAGCTACTTTCTTGAGAAATAAGAGAAATCACTTTATTTGGCTTCTATGAAGACGTCTAATGATTCATTTATGGAGGTTCAGAAAGAAGATAATAAAGGGAAAACCCTATCGACTATTCAAATTTAAAGACACCTCTTCTAAAGTTTCAAGGTTGAAGAAAAAAAGATTTGGGAAGAAGGATCCTTGTAAGAGTTTTTTGGAACAATTTTTTAAATCACCTCAACTTTGGGTTGGCTATTTGATTTCTATAAGGTTTTGTAATACTTTGCTTATTGTAGTCTCATAGTTATTCTTCTTGGTTGTTTTTGGTGCCACACTATTATTCTATTTGCCCAAGGTTCTAGGCCATTTCAAGACCTTACTTAATAAAAAACCTAATTGAAATCTCAAAATTACTTGTATTTATGGGTGCAATGAGTGTGGATAGACAAATTCATTGAACTACTTAACTTTTGTCACACATATATTACTTGTTGGCATGTCCATGGTCTATATTACATCCATATTACCATTTGAATATGCTTCCCATGAGATAAATAAATACACAATCACATTCAAAATTATCATATTTATAAATATGAAAAATTAACTTACCATCAACTGAGAAAAAAATGTTTCTTGCCTTAGCATGGGCAAAAGAGTCATAGTTTTGGCATTGACAATCTCATCGCCATCTCCCAAACCATCAAAATGCCCAACAAACTCCAAGCATTGTACCAAAGCCTCTATATTCCAGGACGATAAAACCCAATATCTTCATATTTGGAGTGGGCCAATTTGACGAATGTGGGCCAAAATAGAGGGCTCAAAAAAGTATCCTTCAATTGGTGAAAATTCAGTGTGTTGTTTTGGAACATCGTTTGCAAAGGGATTTTCTCATACATATCTTCAACACGATGAGAGATTTTTGTGGGATATGTGATCTCCTCTGTAGGATCGATCATATCAATTGTATTAACTTTTTGGAGCTTCTAATATTTTTAATAAAAGAAAGTCATTGTTTAGTCATCGAAAATGTAACATAAACATGCAATAATTGAATGAAAAACTTGAGCACAATAGAGGTGTTTAAGATGTAAATCTACAACTGTTGGCATTAATGGCAAAAAAAAATGTCAGCAGGAGGTGTTTTTTTCATAAACCTCGGGCATTTTGTATTTAACTTTCTTAAATTTTTGGCGTTGCAGCAGTGTAGGTATTAATGGTTGAATATTAGCATTCCTGGTGGCAATTATTTTTTGGAGATTCAACCGGTACAAGAACAGACTTAGACTTAGAATCTTTGTCAATCTATACTTGAGAAAAGATATTGGCTGGAGTACTGTAGATATTACTATACCATTCCCTGCATTGTATTTGGTTACTCTTAAAATATTATTTAGGTTAGACAAATTTTGGTTGATGGGAATAAGATAATTATTTATTATTTTTAATATAAACTAATTGTAATAATGCATTATTGATTATTGTCTCTGAATTAAGATAATTTATTTTCATTTTTAATATGAATTAAGTGGATACTAAAATCTTGATCTCAATGATACAAATTTAATTTAGAGTAGATTAATCTTATAATAAAATACAAGCTATTTGTTCTATTGATAGGAGAGGATATAACATCCCTTGAGTTTTTCCTTAAGATCTTATTTAAAATAAGCATTATTAACATCTTTTTGACAAGATTTAAGTCGTAAATGACACAAGAGTAATCTAGTTTTTCATGTAGAAATAATGTACCATGAATTCTTCTTTTCCCTTCTGCAATTCAAAACAAAATTCACTTCTCAAAAGCTAGAACTACAAAGTTCAAAATAAGATTGACAATGTTTATGAACATAAAATAAGAACAATAATATGAAAAATTCAAATTAATAATCAAAAAATATATTGACTTAAAAAAACATCATATAAAATATTATTATTATGTGCACTAATTATTTTTATTAAAAATATAATTACTAATATTATTAAAAGCTCATCTGAATAACTTGTAGAAGAAGCATTTTTCAAAGATTAATTGGAAACATTTTCCATTTGTTCAGATCATAGACATAATTGAAATCCAAACTACAGATGAGCTGCACTAATGGCTCCTCACCTCTCAAAAAGCAGCTTCCTATAAATTTCTCTTAAATAATTGTAAGATCATATCATCAGTGTACGCGGTATTCACTGTCACTCTGAATTGACATTAAAGTCACTTAAAAAAGGAAACAAGAAAATATGAATAAATAGTAAAGGCGTACAATGCACAAGAGAGCTGTCTCTCGTGATCTGTGGTCATCATTTACCAAGCACTCTATTCCTTATTCATTATAATCTCAACCTGCATTAAATTTATTCACATGCTATCATATTGCAAACTTTATCTTTCCAACTAAGATTGGGTCTTTTCAAACAACATTTATTGCATAGTGTTAAATGTTCTTCATTATACGTTTCCAACTAAGAATAAGATTAGCAATAATCATATAAAGAAGTAGGTGGTTTAGGTAAAGCAGATGCTCATATTTGTCATATGTTTTTCATAATATCAACAATCAATCATATATTTGTAGGTGATAAGATATGTGAAAATTGTAGAGATTTTATATTGTGTAAGGGTCTTTATTACAAATGTCAAACTCAACATAATATCTATTCAATAATGTTATAAATTGACTCAAAATCAATATCAATAATATATATAACTATTAGACAAAACTTATAAAATTATTTAACTATTTATTAAATTGAATATAATCATAAAAAATATTGATTTAAGATATTTCTGAATAGCTTCCTAGTATTCAATCAAATCTCTCTAAGCACTAGACTATAATATGTGCTTGGTTAAATTGAGTCAAAAAATTTCTACATTTGGTATCCATGATATTAGGGGAGAAAAAAAAAGAGGACAAGAAAAGTTATGAGAGTAGATTTTTAAAAATTCTTAAATAGTAATAAAAACTAACAAACATTATGGAGAGATAATATTGTAGATAGATAGTTGGATGGGGATGCATGTGGTGTTAGCTCACCCAAATCTTACATTAATTGGAAAGTCCCATCAAAATGATAAACTCTATACATTATCTTTTCGATCATACCTAATAACACCTCTTAACCATGAAATGGAATTCTAGACATTTGATTACAATTAATTGTCAAATACAATTTCCTTACAAGGGAATAATAGTTGGCTCCTTTTTGGGTACAATAAATCATTCCCCTTGAATAGCTCCATCTTATCATTATGTCCCTTCCTTACTTGTACAAAAGTATACAAAAATTTATTAGTTACACCTTCATTTAGGAACAATGAATACTTACAATGCACAAACTTTGGTGACTATTGTTATAGTATAATGTTGAAAATGGTATAACCATGTTGTTTTCTTCTCTGTATTGGGTCTACAATCACTAGGCACGTGTTGTAAATTTTATTTTTTAATATAATTTTTTTTGTAGATAATAAATTATGTTTAGATTTGGTAGCAATTATAAAGAGTTAAAATTGAAAATAAAATTATTAAAGTTCTAAAAAATATGTAGATTTTTTTTAGAGAGAGAATCAATGTTGAAGATGGATTTATAAAGGTTATTAAGTTATCTTTAGTGATTTTGGACACTTTTTCATATCTTTAACTTGTGGAGCTCTACTATTGTCTTAGAGTCATGTGCTTGTTTCTTCAAGTGCTCGTGTATTAAATTCCAAATACTCTAATGAATTGATGGAACTAGGCGAAGAAGTATGGTAAAATAAATATGGCCTAGAATATGCACATTAAAATAAAACTAGTAAAGTAGGAGTCATCTTATCAAGGATTTTGTTAACATAACCACATAAACATAGAAAATGAGACTAGGCCAAGGCTAATGTGAATTGGATAAAGGGGAGCTGGACTAGGCCCAAGATAAAATGTAGTGCATTTGGAATTGGTTGTGATGAAGAAGCCATCAAACAAAGGGGTTAGGCTAAACCCAAAATAAAAAACAAAGGTTGCATCGCCATAACTAAACAAAGGGACTTAGACCAAATCCAAGGTAATTTTTTTCTCTTTAGCGTTAAAAACAACAAAGGATATAGTGGCATTGTAATCAAACATATATGGAGGTAGATTGTATGTACCTCTTAAATTCATTAGTGATAAGAAAGACAAGACCATCAATTTAAAGAATAAAAGAAGAGAAAAAAATAATCACTAACGTATAAGTATGATTATAGGAGAGTAGGTAGAAATGAGACAATAAAAGAATATTCCCCAAGTAATGGAACATAAGTTTTCCCATGAGGAATGAACGTAAAAGGATAGTAATCATGATATGAAGAACATATCCTCTACTCTCCAACAAGTTTTAAGTTGGACATGCAATTGAGCTCATAAGACTGAATGCGAAGGACCAATGTGGATGGAACTATGAAAGTGTGGGTGAGAGGATATAGTTGTTTCATTGCCCATTTAAAATCAATGGATCTTTACATGCTCCTTAGAAACATGTGATAACAAGATGAAATAATATGAGATAGGTGATGTCTTTTAGATAGTAGGGGCCAACCGACATGTTCTATCGTACACACCATGCTAATAATAGAGAGTCAATATATCTGAAAATATGATATGAAAAATATTCAAGAGAAAAGGAAAATTGAGACCTGTATGAGTTAATGCCTATACAATAGAGGTAAACAATGTGTGAAGTAAAGTATTAGACCGACATTAGAATATGTGCAATCATAGCAAAGAGAATACAAAAGTATGGTAGAAAATATCTATGTAGAAAAAAAACATAGAATAGAAAGTAAAAAAAACAAAACATGTATAATGGAGGAGAAACATATGGAATAATAGGAATAATAGAGGGTAAATATCATCCTAAGCATAAAAAAGAATATAAAGAAAATAGAGCATATATATGAAACATATAACGACATAAGTGGGAAATATACAATGAGAGGAAATTGGATGATAATAGCTTTATGTAAAATTAAATTAGAAAAGAAAAAAATGTGCATGCAGGAGTGTTCAAGAGTATGAATAAAAAATAGTGTAGAAAACAGACTGGTGTAGGTAGAGGAGATAGTATATGCCTAATAGATCATCACGCCTTTAAAGGGTTTTACATGTTACCACTAAGCTATGTGCAATCATTGGTAGGCCTTATGCATAATTTCAGTAGTCATTTTCCAATTCAACATCAAACCCAAGGTTTTCCTCTAAAAAATTGCACATTGTAAAAACACACCTTAGAGATTGTTATTAAGTTTATAGCTAATTTTTTTAATACTCATCTGCATGATTTTTCATCATCCTAATGCATAGTGCAACCAATATTTTTTGAAAGCCTCTTATCACACACCCAAGACAAATTAATCTTTACAAGGTGTCACTCTTTGTTAGAATTTATCTTCATAATATTTCACTCTTTCTTAGAATTAGCCTAGTCCCAATATTAGATATAGCTATAATCATAGTGATTTTCACCAAACAATGTGTGAAGTAAAGTATTAGACTTACATTAAAATATGTGTAATCATAGAAAAGAGAATACAAAAGTATGGTAGAAAATATCTATGTAGAAAAATAACATAGAATAGAAAGTACAAAAAATAAAACGTGTATAATGAAGGAGAAACATATGGAATAATAGCATCTAATTTCAACATTAACAATGCTCGACTCCCATGTTAGGGTTTCTCCTGTTGGAGCTCGGGCCATCACTTCTCATGGCCATATGTTATATGTGTCTAATGGCCCTCCCTGCCCATATAGTCAGCAGTCATCCTCGCTTGATGTTGGTCCTTGCAATGGTGGCTTTGGTGATGGGGCTCTCGGTGCTAGGTCTGCCGACTACATCCATCCTGGTCCGGTTGGGGAGAGGTGGTTTGACCATATTTTGTTGGAGATGCTCCTACTGAGGGCTCTTGTAAAGCTATATCTCCTATTGGGGGAGGATCTGACTTAGGCCAGTCCTCAGTCAGGAGTGCCTATGTTGGGAAAATTAAGGGCTCCTTTGCTGATTGCTTAACTAGCGGTGGTGGAAAGGAGTTATAAGATATAAAATGGTATATCTAAAATGTAGGGATAAATAAGATGTTCCTTTTATCCTTAGATGCACAAAGGAAGGTGTTGGCAAGTTGACTATACTGGTGCATATGAATCTATTTAGTGTTGTCATTATGGAAACAAAGTCATATGAAGTGTTGGAGTCTGAACACATTATCAGTAGATCAGAAATTGGCTAAGTACAGAAGACTGGACAGTTAGCAGAGTACCAGAAGAACAGAGGATCAGTGCACGTGCATATGACCGAGTTAGGGCATGTGCCTTTGAAGATAAGCTTGTAAGTATGTATTCATTCTAAGTCTAAGAGAGCATGATCAGATGTGGAAGTATGAAGAAGATACAGCTAGTTGTAGAGGTACAACCAGTGAATGCCAGAACAAGACATAGATCATGGAAAGAGCCGACAGAGATTGTTTTGGTACAAAAGTTGCACCTATCCTCAGGAATTGCACCTTTGGATTAGTGATTTTTAGTGATCTCATCATGTGTGGTTAAAGGTGCATGAATTGATTCATCCGGAGAAAGAAGTTAGAGCTAATTTGGCGGAGTGGACTGTGTGAAGAGACGCGTCTATTCAGTTTGAGTAAAGCAGTTGTAATTGATGTTGCGCTGACTTAATGAAGGGTTGCGTGCTTAGTTAAGTGATCAAGATATATGGTAAAAGGTTTCCTAAAGTTGACATGTTTGTTTCCCTTGAGGAAGTACTTATAGAAGGTCATTTGTGATCGGAGAAGTAGTGAAAGCCAGAGATAAGAAAAGCAGAGTAGAGTGTTAAAACAACAAAGCTATATCTATCATATGTTGATGATATAGATATTGAAGTAGAAGATTTCAAAGTGAATATAAGATTGTTATAGTTCTTTACACAAGGTTAAAGCATCAACGCACAAAAGGAACTGATCAGACAAGCAGTGTCACAACAACAATTCACCTTGCAGATATAGTGTGTAAGGAAGATCCAGAAGGTTGTAGCTTTCACCATTTGAGCAATGAGCTCTTGGACAGTGAGTCCACCACCCCTAATAGGGTTATTGTAAAAGACTCCTAACAGGGTCCGACCCTTAACAAGGTCACTGTACTTCATACATCGTAAAGACAACTCCTAACAGGGTTAAGGATCTTCTAACAAGGATCATAAGACACTAGTACAAAATGTTTGTGGGTACTAACTCCCACCGGGGTTTTCACCTGCATTGGGTTTCCCCATAATCATATTTGGTGTTATGAGTTGTGTATGTTTATCTTATTGCATTGATATTCAATTTAGTACTTAAGCATTAAAGTTAAGGTTCAAGATCATCAGAAAAAGTTATAATAGATAGATCATTGATTCACCCCCCCTCTCAGTGATCCTAATCCTAACAATTGGTATCAGAGCTCTGGTCCTCAGCAAATAAGTTTAACCACTTGAGGAGATCATGGACATGGAAGAAATGAAACACCTAAAAAAGAATCTTGAAGCAGCCCTTGAAGAACTTGACACATCTGAAAAAGAAAATGAAGATCTTAAACTAAAATTTAATGGCATGCATATACTTATCAAGAAACTGAAAAAAGAATTAATGAATTGTTCTTCAAATGATTTGGGAGAAGTAGTCAAAAATTTGAATGAAGAAAATTCATCTTTGAAGGATCGGATTGAAGAATTAGATGAAAAGCTATGTAACAATCAAGATGCCTATGATGATCAAGTCAAAGTGAACAAGCAGTTAAATGAAGAAATGAGACAAGCAAACATGGAAATCTTGGAGCTAAGAAACAACAAAGATAAGATGGAATCTGAATTTATTGTAGCAAAGAAACATATTGACAAGTTACACACAAGAAAGGATTTGATAGAATCACATTTGTATGCTCAAAAGGTTAAAGGAGATACCAGCGGTATAGGATACAATGAAGCACAAATTCAAATTGATGCCATGCGAGAAAGAATGAAAGCACCAAAGGACATCACAGATACTAAGGAGATTGGAAATCAGACTAAAGACAATGTTGAACCACCTAAGGACGAATGCAAGCTAGTTGACCATACTTGTTATGCCTGTAACAAGCATGGACATATTGTAAGGAATTGTAAAGAGGTAAGACCCTTCAATGGTTACTGTTATTCATGCAATAAATTTGGTCATAGAGCTATGAATTGTAAAAAAAGTAAGAAGAACAAGAATCAGAATAATCAAAGAAATTAGAATCAGCAAAAACAAAGAAGTTATCCTTAGCAAAATGTTAGAAACCCTCAGAACATTACATGTCAGGTATGTAATTACAATGGACATACAACCAAGCAGTGCAGCATGATGAATAATAACATCAGACCTCCTATCATTTGTCATTCATGTGGAAAAGATAGACACATCTCTAAGCATTGTCGATCTATAGTGTAGAGACAGGAAAGCCATAAAAAGTCAGAAGATTCATTATGGGATGAGGCAGGAGAAATCAAATTTGTGAAAGCTACAGAAGATACGAGCAAGATCTGGGTAGAAGTAAAGAAGGATAACAATGTTAATGGTATAGTAGATGCATCTGTTAGTAATAATTGAGAGGGGGGGGGGGG
>MU228039.1:104090-139563 GCA_018584345.1 Thuja plicata
GTATATGATAAGAGGGAGATATAAGATAGAGAGTTTTTGTATAAGAGTACAGATAGTAACTTTGCCATATTCCTTTGTTGCCATTAATGACAAAGGGGGAGATTGTTGGAAAGTTGACTATACTGGTGTATATGAATCTATTTAGTGTTTTCATTATGGAAAAAAAAGTCATATGAAGTGTTGGAGTCAAAACACATTATCAGAAGATCAAAAATTGGCTAAGTACAAAAGACTAGACAGTTAGTAGAGTTCTAGAAGAGCAGAGCATCAGTGCACGTGCATACGACCAAGTTAGGGTATGTGCCTTTGATGATAAGCTTGTAAGTATCTATTCATTCTAAGTCTAAGAGATCATGATCAGATGTGCAAGTATGAAGAAGATACAACTAGTTGAAGAGGTACAACCAGTGAATGCCAGAACAAGACATAGATCATGGAAAGAGCCGACAGAGATTGTTTTGGTACAGAAGTTGCACCTATCCTTAGGAATTGCACATTTTTATTAGTGATTTTTAGTGATATCATCATGTATGGTTAAAGGCACATGACTTGATTCATCCAGAGAAAGAAGTTAGAGCTAATTTTGTGGAGCAGACTATGTGAAGAGATGCGTATGTTCAGTTTGAGTAAAGAAGTTGTAATTGATGTTGCACCAACTTAATGAAGGGTTGCATGATTAGTTAAGTGATAAAGATAGATGGTAAAAGGTTTCCTAAAGATGAAATGTTCATTTCCCTTGAGGAAGTACTTATATAAGGTCATTTGTGATCGGAGAAGTAGTGAAATCCAGAGATAAGAAAAGTAGAGTAGAGTGTTAAAACAACAAAGCTATATATGTCATATGTTGATGATATAGATATTGAAGTAGAAGATTTCAGAGTGAAGATAATTTTGTTATAGTGCTTTACAAGAGGTTAAAGCATCAACGCACAAAAGGAACTGATCAGACAAGCAGTGTCACAACAACAATTCACCTTGCAGATACAGTGTGTATCGAAGATCCAAAAGGTTGTAGCTTTCATCATTTGAGCAGTGATCTCTTGGATAGTGAGTCCTTGGATAGTAAGTCCACCACCCCTAACAGGGTTATTGTAAAAGATTCCTAACAGGGTCTGACCCTTAACAAGGTCACTATACTTCATACATTGTAAAGACAACTCCTAACAGGGTTAATGATCTTCTAACAAGGATCATAAGACACTAGTACAAAATGTTTGTGGGTACTAACTCCCATCAGGGTTTTAACCTACATTGGGTTTCCCCGTAATCATATTTGGTGTTATGAGCTGTGTATGTTTATCTTACTTGCATTGATATTCAATTTAGTACTTAAGCATTAAAGTTAAGGTTCAAGATAATCAAAAAAAGTTATAATAGATAGATCACTGATTCACCCCCCCTCTCAGTGATCCTAATCCTAACAGAAGGATCTAAATTGATTAACCATAAAGGAAGGATCAATGCATAAATGAATCAATCATTTGGAAATAAGAATAAAGAAGAAGATCTTAAATTCTGTTTTATAGAAAAGAATGTTTGATAGATCTAGAAAGATTAAGAAATTTAATTGAAATGGATAGGAGAAAAGTAATAACCTTGACATGCTACAGATCTGAAGAATTCTATTTTTGGGGGTCTACACCGAGTTTCTAGAAAATCTACAATCGGATCTGGACCAGAAATGCAGAGACGAACAAAACCCAAAAATCTTTTTCTGATCTGACACAGTTCTGATTTTGACCCTCAAGTCAATGTCACCATTGACCTAGAATTTTTGATTCTGACCTAGGGTAGAATTGACCTAAAAAGTCTCTGACAGAAAATCTATTTCCGGATCCTGAAATTTTGTCAAAAAGGGTATCCAAATCTATACTCTGATCCACTGTTCTAAACCTGTATCTACAAGAAAAATGGTTTTGTTTGTTGGGGGGATGGGTTTGCCTTGGTTAAACCCCGGTTTTGGAATTAACCTCAAATTATAATTGAAATTGCATAAATAAACAAAGCAAATAGAACAATTCACCTCGCTTATGTAGAATTCCTTGTGGTGGATTCGAATCCGTGGATCCACAAGTATGTATGCACCAAATGGATGTAGAATGTAGAATGTAGGATGTCTCAAATCAATTGATTGTAGATCTTTAACACCAATATTGAACAGATCTTGGAATAGGAAGAGGCTTGGAGGAATGTGGATGAAGAAATCTTCAACAAGAGGGCTCCATAGAGCTTAAATCCTTCAATGGCTACTAATGGATCTTCTTGATGAATTGAGTGCTTGAGAAGTGCTTGAATGCTTGAGAATGGATGAATGCTTCAATGGATACTTAGCTTTCTTCAAATACTGCTTCTTCACCTTTGGATTTCACTTCTTAAGTCTTCAAGTCCTTGTCTTAGATTTCTCTTGCTTATGGTTATCAAGTCATAGAGAAAATGAGAGGAGAAAACTTCCTTATATATGAATCTAGGGCACAATCTTCTAGAGAGGCCTACATAGGAGAATTAAATCCCAATTAGACCTACACCCATAGAAGAGGACCTATATTAAATATAATTTAAGATTTGTTTCTCCGAAGACCGAAACAACCGACCCGAAAGCTGGAATTAATTCTTTCCAAAGCCCGACATCTGGAAACCCTGGAAATCTGAAATCTGGACCTTAGGTCAGAAAAAGGTTGATTCTAACCTAGGTTAAGGTCGAGGTCAAACTTGACCCAGAAAGGTTGACTTTGACCTAGGTCAAGGCCGAGGTTGAACTTGACCCAGAAAGGTTGACTTTGACCCTGAGGTCAAAAATCCTAATTTGTAGTTTTGGGTGTCAGAAATAGGCTGGAAAAAGTGGAAAATTGGGCAGAATAGGGGAAAAAGCCAAATCCAAGTCAGAGACCCATTCAAGGTGCTTGACATGACCCCAAACCACTTACTTGGAAGGATAAACTAGTCTACAATGGAAGTGTTTCCATTTTCTGACTATACAAGGGTTTACTCTTAGTCCTAAGCCATCAATTGAATCTAAACCTTTCCCAATTTGTAATCCTTTCACCTTAGAGTTAGGAGAGGAATCTATTGTTGAGATGCTAAAAACAGTCTTAGATCTTTCCAATAATGTTGTGATTTGTATATTCAAGGGGTATTGGCCTAATCTTCCTGGGCTCCATGCTTGGATTTATAAGCACTGTGAACCCATTGTCTCTAGTTCTATCCAACTTTACCCTATGGCTATGGGTTTCTTCATTGCTAAGTTTGAAGCTGCTGAAGATAGAATGATTATTCTGTGTGATCACTTGTTTAGTTCAGAGGATCACTTCCCATTAATGATAAAGCCATGACATTCAGAGTTTGACCCAACCTCTGATACTTTCATCAAGATGCCCTTGTGGTTGAGACTTCCCAATCTCTATCTTCATTTGGGGCTGGATTCAATGTTGGAGGAAGTGGGTGAGATGCTGAGAGATTTTTTGATGGTAGATGAGAACTCATTTGACCTCTTTCATTCTACATATGCTCGTATCCTTGTGGACATTGATAGTTATAAGGGGCTACCTGAGCATATCAAGATGATATATCCTAAGGGTTGTTGGATATAGCCATTGGATTATGAATGTATCCCCTTTAGATGTAGGAGATGCTTCAAAATAGGACATGTTGCTGCTACATGTGATATTGAGAAGAGGAAATTGAAGAATCCCACTTCATGGTAGATTGTTGCCTCTTCCTAACATTATACAGTTGATAAAATCTCTTCTGATAAGGGGAAGTCAGGTGCTTCTTCTCCTGGGGGTCTAGCTTCTGATGCTGGTCATGCTAGCACTGTTTCTATCGTCCCTGAGATGACCTATGGTGTGGATCTTGTTGAGGATTTTTCTAGAACTATACTTGGACCCTTTTGTGCTGAGGATGTGAAGACTATTGCTTGATTTCTACAACTGACCTAATGTTGTCTGCTGGTGTTTCAACTAGATCTTCCCTGTCCCTCTACACCAAGGGGAAGAGATGGCTGATGTTGAAGCTGCTAGAATTAATGTGGAGATTTATATGCTGGATAGGAATAGGACTTTTTCTGGTCGTACTGTTGATGCTGGCTCTACTAGTGCTTCTGATTTCCTCCTCACTGTGGGTGTTGGGGGAGGGTTTGTTCCGATGTGATAGATTGAAGCTGCAAAAGTGGAAGACGATTGGACAAAGGTAAAAGGAAAAAAATTTAAAAGGTCCTTGCTCTCATTTTAAATGTCTATTCGGTCCCAAAATAAGGGGACTAAAATTAAATCCTAATTTTGGGATTTTGGTTTTGGGTTTCCGATTTAGAACGCTTCTATCTTTTGCAGCGATGTTCTTTTTTTTTGAGGATTGGCTGGCGTTTCTGGCTAGTCTATTTTGTTTGTCTATTTTAGGGGAGCTTCATTGTCTTGTCCTTAGTCTCATCTATGTACATGGTTTCAAGGCCCCTTCAAAACCTACTTTTACATTAATCCAAAACATATGGAATAATAGGAATAATAGAGGGTAAATATCATCCCAAGCAAAGGAAAAGAATACAAAGAAAATAGAGCATATAGAGGAAACATATAATGACATAAGTGGGAAATGTACAATGAGAGGTAATTGGATGATAATATCTATATGTAAAATTAAATTAGAAAAGAAAAAAATGTGCATGTAGGAGTGTTCGAGAGTATGAATAAAAAATAGTGTAGAAAACATAAACTATGTAAGATTCACTAATGGACTTGATCTCCCAAGATCACATGCAAAACCAAGATCAACCTTCTACATGAGAGAAACAAAGAGAATGAAATATTGGAACATAGTGCAATAATAGAATAATAATATTATCACACTCAAATTGATACAATATGCATCAACACTCCCTTGTACTGACTTAGCTAATATGAACTTATTTGAGTTAGCTATGAATTAGCCTGAATAGCTCTCAATAGCTCATAAGGGAGAGGTGAGTGCTGATTATATAATAGAATATAGGAATATAATTACAAAAGGAATAATAACCCCCAAATAACCAATTAGATGGGAGTTTTACCTACTTGGTAAATGTCATAAATGTAGGTATGCCAACTTAGGTAAGGGCAAGAAAATGGTTATGGGGAGGTGGCTAATAAATCTAAAAGAGGGTGAGACATTCAACTACCCAAAGTTGGGTGTGAATGAAATTTGTAATAGTACAATTTTTCCATGTGTCCTCCTAATTATTCTACTATAACCTAAGCTAACTTAATATATGTATAGGAAAAATAAATATTCCCTAACATTGGGTAAAATAATAGCCTACACTAGTAGACTGGTGTAGGTAGAGGAGATAGTGTATGGCTAATAGATCATCATGCCTTTAATTAGTTTTACATGTTACCACTAGGATATATATGTGCATACATTGGTAGGCCTTATACATAATTTTAGTAGTCATTTTCTGACTCAACATCAACCTAAGGTTGTTGGAAGCTACAATTGAAATAACTATTATATTGCCATTGATGTCAAACCTTAACTAGTAAGACAGTTGCTATCTTGTAAAGTGCCACATCAATTTATTGATGAAGAAGATTTGAAAAGAGGAGATAACAAGAAGACCTGGTGAAATGGTTGAGTTATGTGAAACTACGATGGGTACTTGATGAGATTGCATGTTGGTAAGGTAATATGTTGTTTATCTTTTACACCAAGTAAAGTTTGGATGACTACAAATTTAGTCTTAACCGAGTAACATAGAAGAAGATTAAGGAAATTATGTTTGTGCTGAGTGATGCGAGTGTCAACCAAGTGTCAGTAAATTACTGAGTTATCTAGTGATGACCGAGTAGAAGACCACAGTGATGATCAAGTGTTAGTATTTTGACAGTTTGAGGAAGATTTGAGATCCCAATTGACATAGTTCATTTCTTGGGATATGTGAAGTATATTTAAGATAAGGATGATCATTGTGGAGAATTAAATGAGCATTTAATATATGTTTAACCATTTTTATGTATGGATTCAAGAAGGAGTTTTAGGATGTATTCTATAAGGTAGATGGATAATGAATTGTTGGAAGGATTCATTGGATATGACCAAACCATAAGATCTATGGTGATGATTAAGAAGAAAAAGATCTAGCTACCTGATCAGAGAGGTATGATTACCTAATTGCAATTTATGTGTGTAGAGATTAATTCAGCTGATTGGCTAATCTAAGCAGAAAGAAGACAAGGTTGAGAAGAGAAGAACAAGACAACACAATGGTGATTGCTTGACATATTTCCAAGCAGATCTGAGTGATAGAGATGAAAATGGAGGCTATCCAGTGAATTAACATTTGAGTGAAAGTGGATCTGTATTTGAAAAGTAAGTTGTATGTTTCAGATCACATTACTGTTACTTTCTAACCATTGTATCAGTGAAAAATACTTTTAAACAAGGTTGAACTAACATTCATATTGTAAATCCTTTAATCAACATGAAATTCTAATGGAATGCTCTAAGTCCTCTAACAAGGCTCACTTTTAACAGGGAGATTAAATCCTTTAACATGGTCACATTTAATAGTGTGTATTGTAACCTTTAACAGGGTTGGCTCCTCACAGAGCTCACTTCAAAAGAGTGAAAAATTGGTAGCATGTTACTTGTGGTTTTTTCCATATTGGGTTTTGACGTTAAATCATGGTGTCATACTTGTGTGAATTATATTTGATGTGTTGTACTATTAAGAGTTTTATATTGTGCAAGTTGATTACATTAGGACAGTGAACAACAAGTTTATGATATTGATTTTATGCTATAGAGACCGAGTGGATTACTGAGTAGATTTGAGTTGGTGAAAGTGTTTAAAAGTTCAATTGGTACATCTGAACCTGGGATAACCAATTCACCCCCTCTTAGTTATTCTGAATCATTCTAACAAAGGTTTACCTCTCAAAAATCACATATTGTAAAAAGACACCTTTGAAATTGTTATTAAGTTTATAACTAATTTTTGTCACTACTCATTTGCATGATTTTTCATCATCCTAATGCATAGTGCAACCAATATTTTTTGAAAGCCTCTTATCACACACCCAAGAAAAAATAATCTTTACAACGTGCCACTCTTTGTTAGAATTTATCTTCATGATATTTTACTCTTTCTTAGAATTAGCATAGTCCCATTATTAGATATAGCTACAATCATAGTGATTTTAACCACCTAATGTTTTCTATTTAATATTTCACTTTACATTGCACCTTTATGTTTTTCTTGATTTTCTCTTGAGAGCATTGTGTTTGGGTGATGCCACAACAGTGTGTTCCATTTTTGGCCAAAAGACATTGAAATCAAAATTATTAACTAAATTCATCTTGCGATGAGGGATTGCACCAGATGCTAAGATGGGATCTCAACAATCCCGTGAAGCATGGAATGATCTTTAAGCTTGTGGGTTACCTATTGTGAAGATCGATCTCTAGATTATAGGTTTGGTTCCCTTTTACTACCTACTAAAACTAAATGATTTTTCTTGGGAAAAGGGGTAGAAAGATGTGCTCTAAAATGAAACTCTATTCTAGGAGGTGATTCACCAAATGTTCTTTGATCTTCTTGCTTTTACAAACTCACAATATATTTCAATAAATAGGCCCCAGTATTTCATAACTCAACTAAGCATGTAATACATCAACGTTTCATGAGAAAGGACTTAATTTAGAGCTTTCTTGAAGGAAAAATAGCCCATTTTCACAACTCCAAAATACTAAAACCAGATAACACAATCTATGACTTACATTAATAATGCATCATCTTGCATCAAAATTACCTGAACGAGAGAAAATAAAAGGAATCTAAGAGCGAAAAACTTAAAAAACATCAAATTATTCATTCATTGCATCACAAGAAGTATTGAGAAGGATAAATGCTTCCATTTTCATTGAAAATAAAGGAATTTTCTATTACAAATGTTAAAAGATGATAAAATTCTATTAAATAATAGTACTAAATATTATATTATAGCTATTTTGCAGAATATTCTCTTAATTATGAGACAGTTCTTATATTTATAGATTTCTATATCTTTCGGTGTCTTCAAGAAATCAAACAATGTTTATTTTATATTATGTTGATTAGTCATGGCTTGATGAATCGTGACTCATTAATGAGTCATGACTCATCAAGGCGTGACTGTTCAACATGGATATTCCTTTTACTACATCGATATACATGGGTTAACATAATAATAATGTCAATTACCATCGACTATTCTTTTAGCAATGTCGATGAGTATCAACTTTCACTTTGCTGTTTTAGTAGTTGATTACAATCAACTTAATACAACCGATGACTATTGGTTAAGGGTGGTTAATATTAAGAAAGCCGATCGGTATTTGATAAGTCTTTATTATATTTGATAATATATAAGTATATATTAATGTATATGTAATGGTAATTACATATACATTAATATATATTTATGGATAATTTAAAATACAATAAATATATTAATATATATATTAATGTATATGTAATAACAATTACATATACATTAATATGTATCAATTCAGATATATATGATTATATTAATGTGTATATAATATTAATTATATCTACATTAATATGTGCATAGTTGTATTTGGATAATTATCTGAACGATGCTATCAATTTCCAACACTCCCTCTTAGCTAGGGAAGATAATTTGCCATATGCCACCTTAACTTGTAATACTAGATTTTACATATTACCTTAGATTGTAATATGAGAAATCACCTTAGAACGTGATACCTAATTTTTCATATCACCTCAGATCATGATATGAGGAATCACCTCAGACTGTAACACCTAATTTTCATATCACCTCAGATCATGATATGCGAAATCACCTCAAATCATGATACCTAATTTTCATATCACCTCAGATCATGATATGAGGAATCACCTTAGACCGTGATACATAATTTTTATATCACCTCAAATCATGATACCAGGATATAGTAATAAAGAACATTACATTACCTTACATATAACCCTATTATGGTATATGCACTGACACATTAAATGTTTACCATAATGAATCTCCATCACAAGATTGTCACCTTGTAACATCAAATACAAGTGTTCATTTTCTTAGAAGTCGTCACCTTTTAGAAATGTACACAGGATGGATGATCCCATAAACATCTTTATTATATTAATACAAATCAAAAATTACATTTCAATCATACCAAGATTTTTCCTGAAGTGATCAACTTTCACCTTGGGAAGTGCTTTGGTAAGAATATCTGTAGTTTGATCTCCTATACTAATATATTTCAACTCAATCACTTTCCTTTCAACCATATCTCAGACATAGTGATAAGGAATCTCAACCTACTTGGATCTGCCATGAAACATGGAATTCACTGATAGCTTGATACAACTCTGGTTATCACAATAGATAGAAGTTGGTTTTAAAGGTTTACCAAATAATCCAACAAGTAGTTTTCTAAGCCATACTGCTTCTCTGGTAGCCATCGAAGATGCAATGTATTCAACCTTTGTGGAACTTTGAGCCATTGAAGATTTCTTTCTGCTAATCCAAGATACCATAGCTGATCCCAAACTGAAACAACATCCTAATGTGCTTTTTTGATCGGTCACACTCCCAACCCAGTCTGAGTCAGTGAATCCATGAAGGTCCAAGTCCTTCTTTTCATATTTAAGTCCATAGTTCAAAGTACCCTGAAGATATCTCATTATATTTTTTGTAGCAACGAGATGCATCTCTTTAGTTTCACACATGAACTGACTTAACACATTTAATGCAAAGCAAATATCTAGTCTGGTATTTACCAAGTACATCAGGGAGCCTATTATCTGCCTATATAGAGTAGGATCTGCTGGAGGAGATTTTGCTATTGCTTCCTTTAACTTATGAAAGTTAGTTTCTATAGGTGATGACATTGGTCTATAGTTCAACATATAAAATCTCTTCAATATGTCAAGGGTGTATTTTCCTTGATTTAGGATAATACTATCTGATTTTTGCCAGACTTCTAAACCAAGAAAGTAATGTAATAGACCTAAGTCTTTCATATCAAATTCATTTGTTAAATCCTTCTTGCATTGATGAATAAGGTGATGCTCCCCTGTAATCAATAAATCATCAACATATAGTATTAATATCAACATGTCACCTTTGCTCTGTTTGAAGTAGAGATTTGGGTCAACATCATTCTTGGAAAACCCTAACTTCATAAGATAGTTATCAATACTCTCATACCAAGCTCTGGGAGCCTGTTTAAGTCCATATAAAGCTTTCTTTAGCTTACAAACATGGGTTTTGGAATTTTGAATCTCAAAAACTTTAGGTTTCTCTAGGTATACTTCTTCTTCAATGGTCCCATTTAGGAAGGAAGTCTTTACATCCATCTGATTTAATTTCCATCCTTTAGCAGCTGCAATGGCTAGGACTATTCAAACTGCAGTGTATCAGGAAACATGAGAAAAGTTTCTTCATATTCAATCCCTTCCTTTTGTGAAAAAACTCTGGCTATAAACCTTTCTTTTTACTTCTATATAATGCCATCTACAACATGTTTGATCTTGAACGACCACTTAGAAGTGACCACTGATTTCTCTTTGGGCCTGGGCACAATGTCCCATACATTATTCTTTATAATAGACTTATATTCCTCTGTCATGGCATCTTTCCATACTTGCTGCTGAACAGCATCTGGAATATTTGCAGGTTCTGATTTTGAGAGTTCACTCATTAGGGCTATATAACTAGATAACCTTGCGGGTCTTTTACTTTCTCTGGATGTCCTTGAAGGAGCTCCATAAGACTTGGCTTCTTCTATTGTCTTAGTGGCCCAGAGAGGTCTCTTTTTGGGATTTACTAATGTTGAGAGTTGTTCCTCATTTTATTCTTCCTTAGAATGCTCCCTCTGAATCTCAGGTGTAAATTCCTCTTTTGGAAAGGCATGTGTTTCTAGTTCTAAAGAATTTTTAGCTCTAGAGAATGCTATGTCTTCTTCAAATATTACATCCCTGCTTAGTTCAATCTGATTTTGACTAGGTATATATATTCGGTATGCTTTTGAGGTTTCACTGTATCCTACAAAAACACCTTTCCTTCCAGATGGTTCTAATTTTTTTCTCTTTTCTTTGGGTATATGTATGTATACTGGACAACCAAATATTCGTAAGTTACTGATGTCTAGTTTTTCCCCTGAGAAGGCTTCTTCAAGAGTTTTACTATCGATGTGGGAGTGTGGACATCTATTTTGAATATATACCGTAGTATTTTATGCTTCTTTCCAAAGAGAAATGTCAAGGTTTTTATCAAGAAGCATTGCTTTGGTAGCTTCAATAATTATTCTATTTTTTTTTCTTTTAGAAACCCCATTCTTTTGAGGGTTGTAAGGAACAGTGTAATCCCTCTTAATCCTAAAATTTTTGCAAAATTCCTTAAATATGTCTCATGTAAATATTCTTTACCATTATTTGTCCTTAAGGTCTTGATTTTATTGCTAGAAAAGTTTCCAGTAAGTGATTTAAAGTCTTTGAACATTTTTAGAATCTCCTCAGATTCTTTATATTTAAGGAAATATATCCAAGACTTCTTGGAGAAATCATCAATAAAGATTACATTGTATTTACACCCTCCTATTGATGGAACAAACATTGGTCCACATAAGTCTAAATGAACTAACTCTAATACACTGTCTATTTTACTATAACTATTTTGAAATGCCCCTTTGGTTTTTTTTACCTAAAGTACAACCTTTGCATGCACCAGGGTGATATTGTTTGAGCTTTGGTAATCCAGTGATTAGTTTTTCCATGGAAGATAGGGATTTGTAATTTAAGTGTCCTAGTATTCTATACCATATCTCATTGGTGTAAGTGATTTCATTAATTAGGACTTGTTTTGTATATGTACATAATTCATATAGACAGCCTTGCCTTCTACCTATGGTTAGGGCTTTCTTGATAGTAGAGTTCTTTGGCCAAGACTTTACTTTACCATCCATAAAGGTTACTCTATATCCATTGTCTTCAAGTGGTGAGATATATACTAGATTCCTCTTGATGCCTGGTACAAATAATACTCCAGTAAGTTGAATGGAATTACCCGTCTTTAGTTTGATAGTGCATGTCCCAATACCTTTTACTGGATAAGTTGAATCATCTCCAATAGTTACTTCTTCATTTTATTCTTCTACCATAGAAGATATTAGTTCTCTGAATCTTGTCACATGTCTTGAGGAACCACTATCTATAACCCAGGTGTTTTTATTTGAGACTTGGTTTGAAAGTGCATAGTAGAACACAACTTTCTCAATTTTAGGTCCTTCCTTAGTCTTTTGCTTCTTTATTTTGGTGAATGAAGCTTGATGCTTTTTGTATGGACAGTTGAATACATAATGCCCATATTTATCACATCTGAAACATTGTACCTTTGACATATCTCTTTTATTGTTTTCATTATTATATCTCTTTTTCTTGAAGTGTCTTTTCCTATTCTTGTGGTTATCCACATTTAGTACATGGAGATCTTCATCAATGGTTTTCTTCTTTAGTCCTTTCTTGTATATCCTTGATTCCTCTTGTAGACAATTTATTCTTAGTCGGTCAATTTTTGGAAATTTAGACCTAGCACTTATGCTAGAGACAAACGTCTCCCAAGATTCAGTTAAACCATCTAATGCAATCAATGATAATTACTTACCATTGATTTCATAACCAACTATTGATGATTTATCCCTTAGAGTCGAGACTCTAATGAAGTATGAATTGATTGTCTCACCTTTGTTCATGCTTATGTGATTTATCTCCCTTTTCAAGGCTAATTTCTTGCTTGCATTACTTATTTCATAAGTTTCTCTAGTGCTTTGAACATCTCATATGCTCTTTGGTATTTCATTAAAATTGGAACAATGTGATCTTTAACTCCATCAATGATGATCTTCATTACTTTATCATTTCCTTCATTCCAAGTTGATAAGTCAGGTTCTGCTTCTGGTTTTAATTTATTTTCTTTAATAAAAGATTTGACTTTATTTTCTTTTAATATCATTAAGATTCTGAATTTCCATGATTGAAAGTTCTCTTCTCCCTCAATCCTATCCTCAAATCTGATAATGCTTTCCATTTGGAATGTAATGTATTCAATTTAAAATTTAATTTCTCAAGTTTATTAGCCGCTTGGATCCTTCAGAACCAGAGCTCTGATACCATGTTAAAATATGATAAACTTATATTAAATGATAGTACTAAATATTATATTATAGCTGTTTTGCATAATATTCTCTTAATTATGAGACACTTCTTATATTTATAGAATTCTATATCTTTCGGTGCCTTCAAGAAATCAAACAATGTTGATTTTATATTATGTTGAGCAGTCATGGCTTGATGAATCATGACTCATTAATGAGTCACAACTCATCAAGTTGTGACTGTTCAACATAGATATTCCTTTTACTACACCGATATACATCGGTTAACATAATAATATTTTCGATTACCATCAACTATTCTTTTAGCAATGTCGATGAGTATCGACTTTCACTTTGTTGTTTTAGTAGTTGATTATCATCGACTTAATACAACTGATGACTATTGGTTAAGGGTGGTTAATATTAAGAAAGCCAATCAGTATTTGATGTGTTTATTATATTTGATAATATATATATATATATAGATAAGTATATATTAATATATATGTAATGGTAATTACATATACATTAATATATATTTATGGATCATTTAAAATACAATAAATATATTTATGTATATATTAATGAATATGTAATAACAGTTACATATACATTAATATGTATCAATTCATATATATATATATATGATTATATTAATGTGTATATAATATTAATTATATCTACATTAATATGTATATATATGTATTTAGATAATTATCTTAATGACGCTATCAATTTCCAACAACAAATGAGAAATATTTTGAGTTACAATGCTTCTCTACCTTTGCTGTGTGCAAAAGCCTAGATATAAGAACTACAAAATAAAGAGAAGAGAGAAATCATTATACAGAAGAAAGTCAATCCTAACTCAAGAAATAGGCTTGAGCTGCACCTTGAACTGAATAATCTCCTAAAAATTCTTCTCCAACATAAGGTCTCCAACTTTGGATGCCACTTTAAAAAATGCATGAGATATCTTTCTAGGTCCTACAAAGGAGAAAATCCCACAAAATGGAGTGTAGAACTGAAAGAAACTGATATTTTTAGGCCTACCAATCCCCCTTGATGAATGCATAATCCACATGGAGTCTGAAACTTATTTGAACTCCTGATTAAGTCAGTGAACTCCTTCATTTTAAGTACCAACTTCTCTTTGAACTGATTTCTTGCATTTGTCAATTGATGTGAGCTAGGGGTATGTATTTGATAACCTCTTTTTCTCCTTATACCACTATTCTCTACATATTGATATTAATTTTACTTTGATTATCATAGAATATAACATGATAGGACTATTGATATCTCTATTCATTTATGACAACAAATGACCTTTAATGGTGTATATCACTATAATTCATGACTGCTATATATAATTGTCCTGTACATGACAATGTCATTAATACTTGATTGTGCAAACACCGCCTTTAGCATGTAATAACTACCCTCCCTCATCACTATCAATAACATTATCATAAACTTTAACAATGTCTTTAATGGTCACTTATTAAGCCTTTGTATTCACTGCTTTAGTATTATTACCACATCCCTATATCCTTATTTTGACAATACTCCGTACCTTTATGGACAATCATCTTTGATCACTATTTTTATCTTGTGAATGACACATATTTCTCATCTTATGTTTGGTTGACCCTTTCTCTCTCTTTTTACCTTGTGAATCACTGCCATGGCCTTGGTCTTAGATTCAACTATTTCTCCATTAATCTGTTATGGTCTTATAAATTTGTTGATCATTGATTCTCATACATTGATCTCTATATTTTCAAATCGCCCATGATACTCTACTCTTCAATTATACTGGTTTGTTTCTCTTTCTTTTTTATAGAATGTTTTCTTTCAATCAAATGTCATTCCCTTGTATTTTTTTCACTACAATGTTTAAACCAATGTCTGGGTGACTAATTTTAACTCTTGGTTAGTCACTGTGCTTTCTTCTTCATGTCAGTTTACCACTGTGGTTGTCATTGGTCCATTGATGCATCTTTGCTAACTGTCATAGTCTCTGCACTGTGTGTTTTCTCTCAGCTCTTCAATAATTTTGACGGTAAATAATATTGTTGCTCCTTGAGCATTGTTGTGTGTGTATATTTGTGCACCCGTTTCCTACGAAACAACACTTCAATAAGTCATTTTGTTAGTGAGAAACAAGGGTTAATGAGCATATAAACCATAACATTGACTTATTTCTTTCTAACTAGGATGAGTGTAGAAAATAACATAAAAGCCCTCATATTATGCTAGATACCAGTGACATAAACAACTTAGCATGAAAGATTTAGTTTAAAAACAACTATTTAACTATTTAGCATGCATATTACTCTAAAATGGACATTATAAACACATGATAAAGTGACTAATGGAGTGTGTATGAAGCTAGGAAGGAATGGGTAGCATAACCATGCTTTGATATTCCTTCAAAATCTTGGCATTACAACATACAATTCAAAATTTTAGGCTTATTATGAGCTCTAAATCCCTTCAATTTATAGAGGAATGAGAGAGAGAGAGGGGAGACAAGGTTCATTAATGGAGCCCCTAAGGTCATTAATGAGATGTAAGAGCCATTAATGCCTTGGGCATTAATGAGGGACGTGCAAGAGGGAATATCCATTAATGGATCATTAATGAACTTCATTTAAGAGGCATGAGAGTGAGTAAGGCTCAACTTGGAAAGTTGGTCCTTAGAGAAGTCATGCTTGAGAAAGTTGAATTTCTCAAGTGGGTTGAGTTGTTAATCATTCCCTAATGGAATGTGACAACAATAGGAGGTGGATTAGGGTATAATTTAGAATGAGGATTAGATTAGCATGGGGGAATAGGTTGAGATGTGTTAGAACCCAGGGTAGAAGTGGTTGAGATAGGTTAGGTTGGGGTTTAAGGCAATATAAATGAAATGAATTAAACTTATTTAATTCATTTAAAATATAGGAATTAATTATTTAAGCATTTTATTACTTTTTAATAATTAAGGGGACTATAGCCATTTTAATTAAATTTAAGAGGCTAGGGGAATGGGTTAATTGCAAGTGAATAATTGATTAAGGGGTTTATTTAATTCCTTTATAATTAAATACTATATCCATATTTTATTTTGATTTTATTTAAATGGTTTGAATTGATTTGAATTGTATGGCTATAATAGTTAATGCAATTCAGTGATAAAATTCACCTAGGACATTAAATTTGATTTAAAAATAAATTATGCCACAGTAACATTGTCATGACATAATTGGGGGTATGATCACACTTAGGGAAAATAGGGTCTATAGTCAGAACAAACCAAATTCAGGTGGTTACATTTTCCCCTCTTTGAATTGATGTGCGAGCAGCGCATTGATTCAAAGAAAGTTTTCAATTTTGACTTCAGAAAGTTTGAGAATTTCATTCTTGGTTGTCAAATGAAATGTTGATGAGATCAGTCTCGCACTTGATCAAACTAAACTGATAGAAATTGATTTTGAACTTGATTATCGTCCAAAGATCAATAAAAATATTCTAAAGATACCAATTCTAAACTTGGTTGTCGTCCAAAGATTGGTAATACTGATTCTAAACTTGGTTGTTGTCCAAAAGTTAGTATGAAGCTACCAGGAGCTTAATAAGAATCTTTTAAAATGAGGAAACATAAGATATCTAGCTCATGAGAACCAAAGCTTTCTATCCAACAGTTCTGACTATAGTCAAGGAAACTGTTATGCCCCTAGTTTGTTTGATAACAAAGTCATTTTAATGCTATTTCGAGCAAAATTTTTATTGATGATAGTGTGATCATGCCCCCTTAGGAACAAAATCGAAGGAAAAGAAATAAATCCCTCAGTTGAAAGAACGTATCACTTGCAGGAAGCGGAGAGGACAAGAAAGAATGGAGTAGAAGTGAAAAAGATGGTGTATTTTAAAAATAAACACACTAGTTCCAAGTTAATTACATGAAAATATGAGTGGTGAGATGGATAAAATGATGTTAGACCAAGATTTATGATAAAATGCGCAATCTGGCAGAGTTTTTGGAACAAATGAAGCAAATTTGCAGTTTTTTTGAAATTGTCATAAGAATGGGACTGTGCTGCTGAAAATATTATAGGCACCTTTGATTTTGTTCTCGATTGATCAAAAAGAGAACATAAATGCATTTGTAGTTGTCTGGGAGGATTTTCAAAACTCTTAAATGACTCAAAAGACTAATATAAGCCTCAAAAATTACCATTTCACTATTCATTTTCACTTTCATCCATAGTAATTCTGAGAGCTCTGCATAGAATATGGTAGTCCCTACGAGAAAACATTGTTTTGAGATGAGCTGCCGACATTAGCGTCCAGCCGACTACCCACCGTCGGTAAGTGCTCGTAAAACTACCTCGTAAATTTTGCAAATTTCAATTTCATGCATTTTTGTGATTTTTATAGCTAGTTGAATTTTGAATCGCATCTGGGATTTCGGATCGCAACCTGTAAAACCCGTGTCGCATCTGATTTTTCCAAGCTCGCAGCCAGTTTTCTCAGATTCCTGGGTCGCATCCAAGATACTCTGGATCGCATCTGTTTGCATTATTTTTATCTTTATTTTAGTTGAAATTCATCAGTGTGTCGTACCTTGTCAGTTTAGGCTCATACCTTGTATTTAGGGTTGCATCCTATATTTTGGGGATCGCACCCTATAAACTCCATCACATCTTGTATTTCTAGGATCGTATCTGGTAAAATGGATTGCACCCTTCTGTTTCAAAATCGTATCTGGTTAGGAGACTTAGAAATTTAATATTTGTGACCCGTTTGTGTGCCGCAAACTTTGAATTATTTAGCTGATTAGGAGTCTGCCCCTTTGTTGTAGATAGGATACTGATGTATTATCATTTTTGTCCAAAACAAACCCAGTTTGAGGTAGTCGCATTTCACGACACTTACCCTGGTCGTGTGCTTGCATTTTCTGGACTACTTTCAAATGATGAGTAGACTACCGTGATCTGATGCAGATTGCGTTTGTTGATGGGTTTACCTGAGATTGGGGTAAACCGTGGGTTGTTGACTGATCTTGCTGAGAGATGGCACTCAGAGCACAACACATTTCATTTTTTGACTGGCAAGATCACAGTGACTCCTGAGGACATCTGGCGAATACTTTGGGTGCTGATGATCGGGCATGAGGTGTGATTTGAGTTGACGGTGACCGTGGTGATTGGTGCTGCACCTAGATATTTCTAGGATGACACCATTGACCGGAGATATCTATCTTGGGACTATATGGTTGATCATTATGATCGTTTATCAGTGTACTTAGCAGGTCTGGTAGGCAGCATCCTAATGCAAGATAGGGGTCAGCATGGATTCATGGTCGGCTGGGTAGATATGATAGAGCAGATGGTTACCCACTGACGAAGATTTGCATAGGGCAGTTGTATTTTAGCCCATATGTACTAAGAGCTTCATGAGATAGTTTACCATTATACTCAGAGTATGACCGTTGGGATCCTTATTCTTCAGATCTAGGCCTGAGAGCACATCCCTATGACATGACCGATTGTAGATAGATAGAGGGCACCAGAGTAGCCTTATGTATACATGTATGTAGGTCTTATTCAGTAGACCCATCTGGGCAAGGTTGAGTACTGGCACCGTTTCTTCAATGATATGACCGAGGTCATTTGGCGACCATATTTAGATTGTGAGGAGTGGACCTCAGATGCACGATAGGTACCTTATTTATTTTAGAGCCGATATATCATAGGGAGGACCTGATATGTGGTAGAGCGATTCATCCATACCCAGGTGCTGAGACAGTATGGTCGCCATCAGGGCAGGATAAAGGATATCACTGTGTATGCACGGATCCAGGATGAGGCAACATTGTGGGGTGCTCAGGTGGCCTATGAGACAACACACCAGGAGATTCAGTATATGGTGGGAGTAGAATGGGATCTCTGCCTTGATGCAGCTAATGTAGGTGTTTCAAACGGATATGCAGCGGAGATGCTTCAGTAACCATTTCCTCATTTTACAGTACCAGAGGAGATCATTCCTCGCATAGAGGAGCCTTTGGATTATGATCCTGAGGATCATCCCGCCAAAGGGAGGGGAGAAGCATAGAGAGATAGGGCCCCAGGTAGACATGGAGGTAGGGATGGTGGTAGGGATGGTAGAGATGGCAGGCATCCTCCTCTTGATGATGGTGGAGATGATAGGGGTGGTGGCGCAGTGGGTGGCCACATGGATGCAGGTGGGGCTAGCGGGAGTGGGAAAGGCAGGCACCAGAGATTTAGATTTGTAGTTCCTCAGAGAGATCCTGATCCATTTCCTATAGGAGAGCAGTAAAGACAGAGGTAGAAGGGGTCACATGATAGACCACAGGATAGGGGACATGATACAAGCAGAGATGGAGATCCCCTTTCTAGATGTGAGCAGGAGAGAGCAGCTTCGAGCTAGGATTACTGCTTTAGAGGCTTGAGTCACCACTACAGATGCCTTATTGGTAGATAGGGATACATAGCTCAAGGGTCTAAGAGCAGAGAGGGATAGATAGGGCGAGATTCTCAGACTGAAGAGAGATGCACATGCCTGGATGACAGTTGACCAGGGACAAAGGGCCACTTATTATTTTTCCCTTTATCATGCAGCAGTACTAGAGGGCTAGAGAGCACCTTCCTTTTCATGATTGGCCTAGCAGTCAAAGGGGGCCATGCCATCTCTAGCAGCTCATTTTGTACCACCTCCTCCTCCTCCTCCTGATCAGGGAGAGGGGGCGGGGCACAGTTGATATTGTGTACCATCTTTATGACATGTGTATCTTGAGATTATATTTGTATATCTGGATCCTACTGAGATCCCCCTTTTGTATATCTAGATCCTTCTGAGATCCCCCTGTTGTTCTATGACACTATATCGATGTATATTTGATTCTTTCTGGTGCTTGGATACTCTGATACTCTTTATGCATACTATTCCATATTTTGATCTGTACCATGTTGTGATATATATATCTAATGTAGCTTCCTGATTCTGACACGTTTCATGAGTTCCCTTTGCTTTGATAGATTTGGTAGATGTATTTTGCACATGTGATGATACCTTGGTCTCTTGATGAGTTAGATTTAGAAACCATTTTATGATTTGATTTGATTACTGATATAAATATGTTTTAAATGATACTTATGTGAAAATGCAAATGTATGTTTCTTTTGATTTTCCCTTATGCAAAATAGATGTATTGATGCACTTTAGGATGTAAAAGTAAAAATGCAATACATGGATGCTCTGTTTTGGTATTTTTCCGTTGTTTCTTTTGATGAATGCAAAATGTATGCTATGGATGTGCAATGATAAATATATCAGTAATATGGATGTTGTAATTAACTTGATTGAGAAGAAGAAAATTGAATTAATTTAGAGCTCATAATGCTTCTCCTTTCTTGTTTATATCCCATGCAATTTGTCAAAAATGTAATGATATGCAGACTCTTAGGACTTTGTCACTGGTATGCAAATATATAGCTTTTTATCATCATTGGGAACTCTTTGAATGGATACCACCTGATAGTACAACCATCACTAATAACCACTGATATTTTGATAATATGAATACTATGTTTTATTAAAATGTCAGAAATAGACTTAGGCATCAAGGCATAGAAGCCAGGATAACAAAATAGCCACCTTCCTTTTAATATACCAGATTTTGATCAAGGAAAGATATTGGACCCGCAATGACCTTGAAAATTCATATCCTTGGGTACATTATGATTCATATACCTTAGTGAGAACCTGGATCAGAAAACAGACAAGGAAATTGTTTCAACCTCACTGTAGTTTACACATAACGAAGATCGAGATATATGCGGCTATCCACCCATAGTAGTAGCTCTTACCATAAACATCCAAGTTAGGTGAAATTTATAGGATCATTTGGAACAATCACAATACATAGAAAACCAAGAAAACATTATGCCCCCTATCCTTGTCACTCTTTGTCTTTGCGTAGACGTCATTGAGTAACTAAGAAGACATAATAAATCATCAATTATGAACCAATCAAATAAAATTTATAATTACTTAGATGCCCCTAGTTGAAAAAATTATTAGGACATTAAGGAATCATTATTAAACCATTATTGAACTGTGTGTTTAAGTAGTACTTGTTCATTCATCTCTCAAACACAGTAAAGATTCATCAATCAAAAAATTGGAAAATAAGAAATATGGTGTTCCATGTCTGTGCATTGATAGGATGATCCATTCATGTTTGCGATCCAATATAGCCTTGTAGGAACTCCGTTAATGTAAATGTCATGTCTGGATTTGTGATGTTTGAAAAGACACCCTTGTTTTGAAAAGTGACATTGTCTTGCATGTATCAAGAAACATTGTATTCGTGAGGCAAACCATCCTAGAGAAACCTAGCAACCGCAACTTACCATGCCAACAAATATGACCCTAGTGCAGAATGACTTATTCCTAAGACGTAAATATAGACAAATCCCAAGCGAGGATAAGATAGCCATTTAGGAAATGAAGTCACCATTTGAGCACAGGCAAAATTATGAAGGTCTAGTATCAGTAGTGTATTGATAGATGGAGCACAGAACACAAGTGACGCTTGATTGCCAGGTTTTCACCACTTGGAAAGATCTTTTCTTTCTTTTTGCTACCAAGATGCCCATTTTACCAGGGTGTCATCAAGGCACTTTTTTATTTTTCAAATTTTTTTCTATTTTTGCTATTTTGATTTTTTTTGTAGTATACAGGTGCCTGTTTACCAGGTTTTCACCAAGGATACCATTTTTGTAGGACCTTTTTCCACTATTTTGGATTTCCTCAAGATCAATTTTCTGAATGTTTTTGGTATTTTGTAAGACCTTTTTGCTGTACAGGCTCTGCTAGCTGAACATAAAGCATAGAATCACTTCAAATGTAGAGTGTTGATAGGATCTGAAAGAACATCTCCCTCAGGTGTAGCCAGTTGATAAGATCCAGTCCCAAAAGTAGCAGTGATAACATAAGGTCCCAACTAGTTAGGTTCAAATTTTACTTTCTGCTCTTTGTTAGGCTGGTTCTTAGGATTCTCTTTGAGGATGAGTTCTCCCACTTCAAACTTGCGTGGTTTGAACTTCTTGTTGTAACCTTTGGACATACGTTCTTGGTACACTTTGAGGTGGTCAAATGCTTGTTGTCTGCACTCATCTAGTAGGTCTAGAGAATTCACCCTATCTATGCGGTACTGCTCATCAGTGATAAGACCTTGTAAAGATATCCACAAAGATGGGATCTCAACCTCAATAGGTAATACTGCTTCAACGCCATAGCCTAAAACAAATGGCATGGCTCCAGTTGGTGTTTTTATGCTTTTTTTGTAGGCCCATAGTGCTGGATTCAGTTGTAGATGCCAGTCTCTGCCAAACTTACTCATAGTTCTATGTAGGATTTTGAGAATATTTTTGTTTGATGCCTCAGCCTGTCCATTACCTTGAGGATAATAGATTGAGGAGCAGTGTTTAGTAATATGGAACTGTTCACAAAGGTCATCAATGTCTTCATTTTTAAATTGGCCACCATTGTCTGTTACAATTGAGGAGGGTATCCCGTATCTACAAATAATGTAGTTCAGAATGAACATAGCCACTTGTTTGCTAGTGGCTTTGATTAGCGGCATGACCTTGACCCACTTTGTGAAATACTCAGTGGTCGTAATAATGAACTTGTGTCCATTTGAAGAGTTGGGATATATTTGTCCAACCAAGTCAAAGGCCCATTGCTGAAATGGCCAATGTGTTATGAAAGGTATACGTTCTCTGACAGGAGCATGGATGAGATTTCCATGTGTCTGGCATTTAAGACATGCTTTTGAAAACTGAATAGCATCTTTCTCCATCGTAGGCCAGTAATAGCCTACTCTAAGAAGTTTCTTCGCTAATGAAAAGCCGTTTGAGTGTGATCCACATACACCTTCGTGGACTTATTTTAATGCTAGATCAGACTCTTCGAGTTCTACACACCTAAGAAGTATACCATCGAGACCTCATTGATATAGGTTGTTAGTTATGAGGACGTAACGCGATGCTGTCCAAATCAAGGATCTTTTCTCATTTATAGATAGATTGTTAGGGATGGTTTGATTAGAAAGGTAAGCAATGATATTGACATACTGAGATTGGTCTAGGGTGTTCAAAGCACATATTACTTGGTATTTAGGGGTATCAAAGGTAGGATAGGATAGTTCTTCCACTAAGAAGTCATAGACGAACTGATGTTCTTCCAGTTGTAACATGGATGCTAAGGTAGCCATAGCATTTGTAGCTTTGCTCTCTGATCTTGGTATCTGCTGGAATGTGATGAATACAAAGTATTTCTTTAGGTCATCAACTAGTTGCTTGTAGGGCATCAAATTCTCATCTTTTTTGTGATACTCTCCATTGACCTGATTGATAATTAGTTGGGAGTCACCATACACGTGTAACCCTACAATTTTCCACTCCATAGCTAGCTTAAGGCCATTTACCAATGCTTCATATTCTAAAATATTGTTGGTGCATGGAAACATCAATTTGTAAGATTTGGGAATCGTGTAACCTTGAGGGGTGATGAATAGGACCCCTGCTCCAGAATCTTGTTGAGTGAATGAACCGTCAAAGTACATCTTCCATGTATATTCAGTTAGATGCATGATTGTTTCATCAGGGAATTCAATTGTTAAAGGTTCATCATCCTAGAGTGGTGAATCATCCAATTGATTTGCAAGGACTTTTCCTTTGATAGCTCTCCATTCTACATATTCAATGTCAAACTCACTTAGAATCAGGACCCATTTCACCAAACGTCCTATTAATGCTGTTCTGTTCAAAAGGTACTTTAGAGGATCAATCTTAGCAATGAGCTTCACTGTATGAGAGAGCATGTAGTGCCTTAATTTTTGTGATGTGAAGACGAATGCTAAGCATTCTTTTTCAATAATGCTATAATTGAGCTCATAAGAGACTAGTGTTCTACTAATGTAGCAGATAGCTCTTTCTTTCTTGGTTTCATCTTCTTGTGCTAGTAATACTCCTAGGGATGTAGCTATAGCTGAAATGTATAGGAGTAAGGGCTTTCCATAAATAGGAACCATAAGAATAGGAGGAGTAGCCAGGTATCCTTTTGATTCTCTGAAGTTTGCTTCACAGTGTTCATCCTTTTTGAAGTTAACCCCTTTATGTAGTAATTTAGTAAAGGGTTGTGCCCTATCTGTGAGTTGGGACATGAATCTCCTGATGGATTGGAGTCTTCCTTTTAGTGTCCTCATTTGACTGATGTTGCATGGAGGAGCCATCTCAAGTATAGCTTTAACTTTAGTAGGGTCTACCTCAATTCCTTTTGTAGAAACAATGAATCCTAGGAGCTTCCCTGATTGGACCCCAAAGGCACATTTCATTGGGTTGAGCCTGAGTTGGAACTGTTCCATTTGATCCAATATATTTATTTGGTCAGCAATGTGAGTATGTCTTTCTTTGGATTTAGCCTATGTGTCATCCAGGTAGTTCATGTTCTTGTGCATCATGTCATAGAATATAGGTATCATGGCTCTTTGATATGTTGCGTCGACATTCTTGAGCCCGAATGGCATGATGTTCCAGCAAAATGTGCCCCATGCACATGTAAATGTAGTTTTCTCTTGATCCTCAGGGGCAATTTTGATTTGATTATAGCTCGAGAATCCATCCATTAAAGAATACATCTGGTAGCCTGCTGTGAGATCTATGATCATGTCAATTTTAGGTAGAGGGAAGTCATCTTTCAGACATGCTTTGTTCAAGTCCCTGAAGTCAGTACAGATCCTGATAGATTTATCAGTTTTAGATATAGGGACCACATTGGAGATCCACCCTGCATAGGCAATGACCCTGATAAATCCATCCTTTAGTAATTTCTCTAGTTTTTACCAATAATGCAACATGAGGATGCATCTTTCTAAGTTTTTGTTTTACGGGCTTGATCCCGGGAGCTATATACAAGTGGTGCATGATTAGATTAGGATCTAGCCCTGGCATATTAGTATAAGACCATGCAAAGTTCATCTTTTTCTCTTTCAGGAACTCTATGAACTGTGTTTTCTCCTCTTCTGATAAAGATTGTGCAAGGTGAACTATTTGAGGATTTTCAATAGTGCCCAAATTTACTGGTTGTGTTGGCTCAATTAGCACTGAAGACCTTTCCTAAAAGTGTTCAGGGAGGATATCAAGAGTCTCATCTTTTGGCACCTTTGAGAGTTTTTCACCATTGGATACATCTTTTTTCTTTAGTATTTTGGGATCTGATACTGCCACAGAGTGGTTTTCACCATCAGTCCACTTTTTCTTTTTCTTTTTTATTTTTTGACTGAGAAATGTGATATCCTCCTGTGACATGTTCTTGCTCCTTGCATTGGTGGAAGAAGGGTATAGTTCACAAGCATTGAGATAACAAGCTAGAGTGTGGTAATTGGGAAAGGAGAGGATAGGAGTAGGATCTATTTCAATCTGATCAATTAGGTCTGGAAGTACCAATGTTAGGGAGTCAGATTCTAGGAAGGACAGCATCACGCTAGCATCAATACCATTAACTGACATGACATGGTCTGTTAAGTCAATTTATTTGATATTTAGATCAATAAAGGTGAGATCATCATTAAAAGGGTCATTTTTAGTTATATGCGAACCAAACTCTAGCGACTCGTCAGTAGAGATCTCATCATCATCTCTCTGTAAAAGGAGGCTTCTTGCTTGTAGCCTATGAAATTCATCTAGACTTATGTATTCACCAGTTTCTTCATCAATGATCGGGGGAAGGAACTCTTCTTCTACTTCAAGATTATTAGTGTCATTAAGAGGAGTGTCAGACTATTTACAAGGAGCTGAAGGTGTCGCAAACATGTGAATTGTATCTATTCCAATATCTTTAGTGGCAAAAAATAGCTCTTCCCATTCATAGTCATGAGAGTCTGTGACCTCATCATTGGATCAATTTAAGTACTCAACAATAGTTATTTGATGCACCCGATTAGCTATCTATGGATCAAAGTGTGGTAGATCCAGGACATGTGAAATTTTGACCAATTTCCCCCAGTTAGGATGTAAGTCCTGTCGTCGAGTGTCTCTTGAGTAATTGTTGCTATGGTGTCTCCTACCTCTTGAATGGGAGGTTGTGCTAGCAAAGGGGTGTGAAGATCTTGCGGTACCTCAAAGCTGGGTATATAGCGTTCTCCTTGGTAGTTGGGGTCCTATGCAACAACATGTAACAATCTCTCATAGGACCACTATTCTAGTTCGTCTGTTTCATCACTCCATTTATCTGAGTGTGGACTCTCTTTGAAAGTGAGTTTATTAGTTTTAGCATTAAAACCTAGTCCTATTTTATCTCTAGTATTCTGAAGCTCCATAGGTATAGGCTCAATAAGCCCTCATCCTATGTTGTTTAGAGGTCCTTTTCCTTTGTAACCCATTTGTGTGAGGAAATCATATCCCTTGCCATACTATTCTGGGGATATTTTCACATGTTTGACCTCAAATTCCAGCGGTTCTCCTTTGTAAAGCCAGTCCAAGACTACCTATTCTTCTGTGTTATCTAAAGAAGATGTAGATGCCTTTACCATGCCAGTTCCTTTATGTACTTTATGCTCCTTAGATGCTGTAGGTGTGAATATTGATGAAGGTTTTCTGTAGGATCTTGGTGACACTGGAAGTTCTGTCAGTGAGGGAGTTAGGTCTAGCTTTTGTACTCTCCCATACCCATTTCTTCAAGTTTTAAGGTTTTGCTAAAACTCTTCATAACCATGTCCTTGGTAGTTTTAGGAGAAACTGCATCCATAGCCTCTTTGTTGTCGGGATCATGCTACCTGCTTTGATATTATTACAAGTGTAGTTAGTGTCTACAGAATTGTCACTTCCACCCCATTATGTGGGAATTTTATGCATTGGTGGTAAGTGGATGGTACAAATTGCATCTCATGAATCCATGGTATCCCTAGTAGGATATTGTAGGCCAATGGTAGATCCAGAACTTGACATATGACGTTCCTCTCAATCGGTCTGACTCTGATAGGTAGAACAATAAGACCTCGGGAAGATCTTTGTTCCTCATCATAAGCTTTGATGGTTATCTTTCTTCTAGAGTGAATTGTTTGTTCTGAGAGACCTAGTCTCTTGATTAGATCTAGTGTATAGATATTCAATCCTGCACCTCCATCTATCAACATGCGTCTAACATAGGATCTATGAATTAGGACTTTGATATGGAGAGGTTGATTATGCGGATGTGTCAATGACTTATCATCCTCTTCAAAAAAGTAAAGGTAATGTGGTGCTGAGATGTGATTAACCATCGCTTGGAATTTGTCTATATCAATATCTTTTGGAACATTAGCAGCATGTAGAGATTGTTCTAGGATTTCCCTATGTACTATGGATATTTTGAGTAACTCAAAAATGGAAATTTTGGTAGAGGTTTGTTGCAATTGGTCTACCAAGTCATATTTTGCTCCAGGAATAGTAACCACATGTTTTGCTGCCAGTTTAGGAATATTTATGATAGGAACCTTGGATGTTGGTGTCAGTTTTGGAGGTCCTTTGATTGTGACCTTTGCTTGGCTCCATGTTATGACATTTGAGTGAAATGAGACACCTTTGATTGTGACCACATTGATGGATTCGGTTTTAACGTCTAGCATATTGATCACATTGTCATTCTTGGAATAGGTGTAGTTTACCTCATTACTCTTCCCTTTAGATGTTTCTCCTTGATCGTAATTAGGAAAGGGTTTGTTGAATGCTGTATGATCCTCATTGGTAGTGTGTCCATCTACTTTGATCTTACCTCCTTCAATGAGGTATTGGATGACATGTTTAAGCTTGAGGCAGTTATTAGTCTTGTGTCCCTTGTTTTTGTGGAAGACATAATAGGAATTATCATCCCACCACTTGGGTTTGACCATTGGTTCCCATGATTTGGAATCTGGGATAGTTAGGACTTTATTATCCAATAGTGTTTTCAAAACGGTCTCAAGAGACTCTCCCAAAGGAGTGAAAGTTCTTTAAGGTTTTGATGTCCATGTCTGACCCTTTCTATTATTATTGTTTGCTTTGGGTACGGGAGTTGTTACCTTAGCATCCTTTCTTTCTTTCATGCTATTGGTTAGGTTGAATACTTTAGGTTTAGGACCAACATTGGATGCGTCTACTATGCCATCGTTGACAACATTCTTGTTTTGCTTCCACCATTTAGGCTTGGAGTTGGAGTTGTTGGTTTTATTCTCATTTTGAAGGGTGATCTCTCCCCTTTTGACCATGACTTCCAAAATACAGAGGACATTTTTAATCATTCTGTCAAAGCTTGGAGAGTCTTGCATTTGTAATGCATAGTTTAATTCAGGCACTAGATTATTAACGAAGATCTCCATCTTCTTTTTTTTGGGAATGGCTCTTGAATATCGTGCAAAAATCTTTCTCCACCTTTGTAGGAAGTGTGTAAATGATTCACTAGTTCTTTGTTTGGTATTACATAGATCCATCATAGTTATGACATGTTGGATGTTGTAGGAGTAATGTTGGATGAACCGTTGGATCAACTCCTCGAATGTCTTGACCTTAGGGTTTAGTTTTGAGAACCATTCCATGGCATTCCCCCTAGGCTTCCTGGAAATAGTCGCATGCGATATGTAGGTTCATGCTTGTATTCTATGATTAGAGAACAAAATTCTCTTACATGGTCGTGTGGGTCAATTTCTCCCGTGTACTTGTCATACTTTGGTCTTGCCACGTTGGGAGGAAATGGGACCATAGTGATACTCTTGTCAAAAGGAAATGGACAAATTGTGTCCAAAGAGTATTTTGTTTTGGGTTTCTCTTTCTCCTATTTGAGGTTTGTGAGCTCTGTTTGCATCAAATTGAGTTGTTTGGTGAGAATAGATATAGGATTTGGTACCTTCTTTTCCTTGAGTTGTTCTAAATCATAATCTTTAGGCAATTTGACACCCGTGGAAGCTAAATGAAGGAAGTATTTTTCTTTATCCTCATCAATCATCCTTTCCATTATCTGGTGGAACCTCTTTCTTTGTTTGAGTTTTTCATATTATTCTTTAGTGATTTCATCCTCACTGCCAGATTCAAATAAAGGACGTTCGAACTTGGGTTCTTCTTCTTCATCAGTATCTTTGGGATTTTGGTGTTTTCCATTGTTATATTCCTCAAAGGCCTCACTCCATGTGTGAGTGTCGCTATCCATTTGAGGGGAATCTAGATCGAGTAGGGAACTATGAGAAGTTTCTCCTTGAAAGTGTGGTGTTTTAGGAGGCACTTTTGATCCTTTAGACGTGTCCTTGTTGCATCTTGTGTTAACCATGAAGTTGTTTCTCAACTTTGTCAACGTTTCCCAATAGTGCAAGTGAGAGTTTCAAAACTGTTCAAGTGGGTGTGTCTAGGTAAAAGTAACTGTTTGTTGTTGGTGGATTTTAATGATTCTAGCATCAGAGGGTTAGAATGCCCTGATAGTGAGCTGGGAACCAAGTTTTTGGTAGAAAGTGGGTAGACCACACGTATTGAATCGATCGTGAAGGACTGACTAAGCATGCAAGGTAGATGTCTCGAAAAAGTTTTGAAATTTCAACATGGAGACCAGAAAAGACAAAAGGAACCAGCTAAAGAGACAAAAGGGTATCCTAATCAACTGAGACTTTCTAAGAATGACTTCTGCAAGTACCCTCTATCCTAGATGCGAGCTCCCAGATGCAAACCTTTGATGTTACCAGATGCGAGCCTAAATCCTAGATGCAACTGTTTGCTGACCAAATGTGAGGCAGTATACCAGATGTGATCCTAAATACCAGATGTGATTTGGGAAATCTAGGATGCGATCTTATGACGTCTTTTGTCAATTTTGGTCAATTCTGAAAAGTTCATTTTCAAAGTGCATGAAATTGCTTTTTTCTAGATTGTGTTAAGAGGTGTCGTAATGCGTGAAAAACACTTGTACTCCAGGGTTTGAAATTTGTTGATTGTTTTGAGGAGCTTATCTTTTTAATGGTCTTTTGAACACATCAAACAATGTTGCATTGTATCTATAGGTGGAGGATGAAAATCTTTGCTCGTTGACTCAGGTACACACTCAAATACTAATTAGAATACAACCATCACCAAGCACACAATGGCTCCAATGGCTCTAGTCATGATGTTGTATTAGATGAATCCAAACGCAAGTGAAGGCACAATATGACGAGTGTCTTAGGGAAATTAATTTTTTCCTTGCACAAAGATTATCACCCTTTCGGGGGTGAATCATGAATTCTTTTAGTTGAAGTTGTGTAGATTATTGGGCAATCCATTCGAAACCGTCCCCCATAGAATTGCACAAGGAAAATTTTAGGCGTATAGCCCTATGAGTACCTGAATATATGTAGTCTCACAAGAAAGATGCAAGCGGCTCCGCTCTACAGATACCCAAGCATGTTCAAGGAATGATGTCAAAATTCCATGAACAAAACCGGCTCCATCTTCTGAGGCTTTAGCCTACAAGGAAGCAACTATTTATAGTGAGTTGGAAGGGTTGGCGTAAAACCTGTCCTCACTTGGGTCATTCCTGGGAGATTTTTTCCTCAACCGGTAGGCCCTCTACTGTTAAATAAATGTACAAAGGATTGGTGAGCTTTGGATGTCTGGATTTCTGATTCTTCCGAAGAAGAAGAGCATACTCCCCTAATCTAAGCCATTTTCTCCCAAAATAGAATCAAGCAATGTGGTTCTTTCCCTCAAGCAATGTTGTGCCTGATTTAGATGTTCCTATTTTAATGAAAACAAGATTTCTTGAAAGTAGATTTTCCTTGTTCAATTAACCACAATGTTTAGTGAGTTTTCTTGTTCAATTTCTGATCCCAAAAAGAAATTATACGATTGAACTTATTCTTTGAACCACAATATTTTTAGTGATTTGTGTTGCTCATTTATTGATCCAAAAAGAATTAGATGATGTGTTTTCTTGTTTAGTTAACTCCAAATTCTGTTCAACCCATAAACTGATGTGTGATTTTCTGATTTTCCTTTAAAAGGAAAAGAGCATAATCCTCTAGTCAGTTTAGTGATAGATTGGAATATGTATCTTAATTTTGAAAGCAAGTAAATAGAGGTCAAGATGGGGGTTGGGAAACTTGAAAAACCAAGTTAGTATCTGTTTATTCAAACTCCCATGAAAACCTTCAAGAACCATCTGCAAACACTTGTTAGGATGCAAGATACCAAAAACACAACTTGTCAAAATGTTAGAGTTAGGCAAACAAAGTGTGCAAACTTTCTAACCAGATGCGTGCCTAAAAAAATCACTGAATGTGATACAGTATAATGTATGCAAGCTTTCTTACCAGATGTGATAGTATGCTCCCCACATACGAGCCTAAACTGAAAACAATCCAGGAAATCCCGGATGTGAGCCTTTTTTTTTGTGGTGCGAGGGCGTATGCTGGATGCGATCCTGAACAACCAAAAATGACCCTGTAACAGAATTCTGGGCATGTAAATTAGTGAAAAAGTGATAGAAAATGAGGCCAAGTTGGAAATCGGACCCCACGGTGGGCGCCAAAAATGTGTGTGTATATTTGTGCACCTATTTCCTGTGACACAACACTTCAATAAGTCATTCTGTTAGTGAGAAACAAGGGTTAAAGAGCATATAAACCATAACATTGACTTATTGCTTTCTAACTAGGATGAGTGTAACAAATAACATAAAATCTCTCAGATTATGCTAAATACCAGTGACATAAACAACTTAGCATGAAAGATTTAGTTTAAAAACAACTATTTAACTATTTAGCATGCATATTACTCTAAAATGGACATTATAAACACATGAGAAAGTGACTAATGGAGTGTGTATGAAGCTAGGAAGGAATGGGTAGCATAACAATGCTTTGATATTCCTTCAAAATCTTGGCATTACAACACTACAATTTGAAATTTTAGGCTTATTATGAGCTCTAAATCCCTTCACTTTATAGAGGAATGGGAGAGAGAGGGGAGACAAGGTTCATTAATGGAGCCCCTAAGGTCATTAATGAGATGTAAGAGCCATTAATGCCTTGGGAATTAATGAGGGATGGGCAAGAGGGAATATCCATTAATGGATCATTAATGAACTTCATTTAAGAGCCATGGGAGTGAGTAAGGCTCAACTTGGTAAGTTGTTCCTTAGAGAAGTCGTGCTTGAGAAAGTTGACTTTCTCAAGTGGGTTGAGTTGTTAATCATTCCCTAATGGAATGTGACAACATTAGGAGGTGGATTAGGGTAGAATTTAGAATGAGGATTAGATTAGCAGGGGGGGAATAGGTTGAGTTGGGTTAGAACCCAGGGTAGAAGTGGTTGAGATAGGTTAGGTTGGGGTTTAAGGGAATATAAATGAAATGAATTAAACTTATTTAATTCATTTAAAATATAGGAATTGATTATTTAAGCATTTTATTTCTTTTTAATAATTAAGGGGACTATAGCCATTTTAATTAAATTTAAGAGGCTAGGGGAATGGGTTAATTGTAAGTGGATAATTGATTAAGGGGTTTATTTAACTCCTTTATAATTAAATACTATAGCCATATTTGATTTAAATAGTTTGAATTGATTTGAATTTTATGGCTATAATAGTTAATATAATTTGTGATAAAAATCACCTAGGACATTAAATTTGATTTAAAAATGAATTATGCCAAAGTAACATTGTCATGAAATAATTGGGGGTATGAGAAAACTTAGGGAAAATAGGGTCTATAGTTAGAATAGACCAAATTCAGGTGGTTACACTCTGCACTGTGTGTTTTCTCTCAGCACTTCAATAATTTTGACAGTAAATAATATTGTTTCTCCTTGAGCATTGTATCACTATTTCTTGAAGGCATAAGTATCTTTGTTATCATATTTTATCATCAATGTGATTGTATTGTTAGTGGCTGATATAATAGGCATAGAATATGATGCTTTCCTTCATCATGTCAACCTTAAGGTTGTCTTTACTATAATGATAGTGAACCTTGGTTCTTTAATAACCTCCTTACTATCAATGTTTGATCTTTCAAAAACTTTGTTACTTTCCACTTGTTCAAACATTAGCTTGATTGTTCTCTTCATGTCATGGCTGTATGTGCTGTTTCTCCTCAATTATTATTTTTCATTATAGTGTTTCAATGCACTATTGATTATATTTTATGTTGGTTTACTGAGGGAGGGGGGGGGGGGGGGGGGGAANGGGGGGGGGGTGAATCAGAAAATATTGAATCTTATAACTTAAAACTTAGATCTCTGATTCAACTTGGTAACTCAAATAATAGCAACCAAAACTATGATAACTCTACTTGTCTCATTCAATAACATATACCATAAGAAAATAACATCCACAATTATCAATGCAACACACATAACACAATATTTAACAAGGAAACCTAATTTGGGAAAAAATTTCTTGGGAATTGTCACCCACAAAAAGAAATACTATTTTGAAGTATGCTCGGTTAAGAGCCATTCTTGTTAAAGATTACAATGCACATTTGTTAGATGTGATCCTGTTAGGGAATTTAACTTAGATTTTTTAAGAAATTCACCTTGTTAGGAGTGGCATGGTCAAAGGGCTTAAACATTCATCCTAGAATGTTACCTTTCTCAAGGATTTACAAAAGGACTTATCAGCTCCACTCGGTTAAGAGATTTTTCTGTTACAAAGGTTAATAAGAAATAGTGTAATGATTTGATCTGTATAGCTGCAACTACCTCTTACTTGATCAGATCCCTTATGTAATCTCTATCATTATTGGCATCAATAATTCACTAGTCTCTTGTCTGGATTGGATCTTCAGCTCTTTTCTCTTCTCTTCTTCACTCGGTAGGTTGACCAAACTTCAACATTTCAATATTTCTAGCATCTCTCGTAAACATACAAGCTCATCAATATATTGAACTCTATTTTTTCCTCTTAATATACTTGATTAGGTTTTACTCTATTTTCTCTCAACCGCCAGATCATCTTCTTGAACTGATTCAATGTATTTGTGACTCGGTTAAACGGTTAACCTTTACCTCGGGACTTGCATTATTCTTGGAATTCACAACTTCCCTTTTTCCGCTTAATCTTCATCTCAAATTTTGAACTTGAATATTCATGATCATAGATCTCTACAACAAAATTCTCCTTCATCCCTAGCATATTCTTGATCTCTATGCCTTCAGAATAAATACGTTCTAATCCTTGAATTCAAATGATGTTCCGCACTCGATGAATCGGTGACTGACTTCACTCAGTGTGTGACTTTTCTCGGTTACCAACCTTGCTCGGTGAATGAAACTTCACATTACCAAAAAAATTCTCTCTACTTAATAACTAGGCTTGTTCCCTTTACCGACTTGACCTTTATTTTTTCTTTACCGACTTAATAACATCAAATTTTAAGTAGAAAACAATTATACCAATAGCACCTTTTCATTGTCTGATCTTTATTATCTGCCCAATTAAGTTCCTCTCCGAATGATATGGAAACTTAATATAAACTAGAAATTAATTACTTGACATCGATGAAAAAATAACAACTGATCTAACCATTCTATTGTCTTGTATTACTCTAAACTCTTCCTTCATCATTATTACCATAAGTTAGTTAACAATCTCCCTCTTTGGCATTTATGGAAACTCTATTAATTGATGATGGTATACTCTAATCTGTCTGTTCTATCTTGTGCTCCCTCTTAGCTTGTGCTTCCTGTTTGTGATGTCCATCAACATTATCCTTCTAACATTAAGTCTTTCCACTTGTGTATTCATCAATTACTTACTTCTCCCTCCTTGACATAAATGCCAAATATTCATACTCCCAAAATCTTGTTCAGGCAGTGACTCATACTTTACATGTACTAATATCTCTTTACATACAAAATCCCCTTCACAACTTTAGGCATCACATAAAGTGTGATCACTAGAATTAACTCACAAAATAGATATTCTAATGAATCCTAGAATTGATGCAACATGCCTCTTGAACTGATGAATTTTGGATAGGGGTAGGACCCCTAATTTACCTCAAAGATACTTAAATGAATCCTTTGATAGTGGCTTGGTAAATATGTCATCTAGTTGTTCCTTTGAATTCACATGCTCCAACATTACATGCTTGTCTTGAACTTGTTGGAAATAATCAAGACTAGCCAAGTTATTGAGAGGGGAGGGGTGAATCAGTAACTTTTAAAACTTTAAATCATTTCTGCACTTGTATATACTTGACCATTCATTTATCTAATCTACTGCAAGCATGAAAGTATAATCATTCATAACACATAAACA
>MU228039.1:152762-211391 GCA_018584345.1 Thuja plicata
TAAACTTACTAATTAAATTCTTCCAATTAAATTAATTTAATTTCATCAAATAAAGCAATTCTAAATAAAAAAGAATTCAATTATCTCACATGTTGAAAACTTTAATTAAATAAATGAATTAAATATTAATTTATCTTCAAAGAGATAACTCTAATAAGATCACATGGGTTACTCCACCCATATCTCGAGTCCACATGGGTAACTTCACCCACCTCTCCAGTCCACATGGGTAACTTCACCCACCTCTTTAGTTCAAAAAGGTAACTCACACTTAGCTCTTCAGTCAACCAAACTCTATCTCCTCTTTACCAATTGAAGAGGTGGAGTTTACTAATGGCTTCTCCAGCTCCCTTTGATCTCAACAGTTCATCTCCCTATCTCTGGGATTGATCTCAACCATTCATATCATCCCCAATTCCTATATAATAAACCCTTCATAACCATTTGAAGGATCCAGGATTTCCAGCTCTCGTGCCCCATTACTACGTCAGTTTGGTTCTACCATTCAAGCCATCTTGCGATCACACACACATTTCAAGTATCAAATTCTTGCCGCTTCTCAAGTCATAGACGCTGCCCACACCAATATTGAGCATCAAAAATAACATTTCGGAAGGAGTAGAGAGAGACAATATAAACTTCAAGCACTTTGGGGTTTGCATTCATTTGTTTTCCTTTCTTTGCTTGTACATTTTATTGGTTATGCTTCAAGTTATTCATTTTAGTAGTATTTTTGTATTGGATTTATATCATTTGTAAAACCTTTGCTACTAACCCCCGCCTTTGGAAAGCTTGGGAACCACAAATCATGAAAAGAGGTGTACATTTTGGTGAACCCGACGTGAACTTACAACCCACGTGAAATTTGGTCATATCTTTCAAACCGCATGGAATTATTTTATGATTTTTTTTTTGCAGGTTGATGCTGATCTAAGGAGGCCCCAAAGAAAAATTTAGATTTTTTTGAGGCTTTTTATTTTTTTTTATAATTTTTCTGTGATATTTCATAAAAAATCATTTCTGGGCATAAATTAGAGTTTCTTTTCAAGAAAATTACATTTTTGGAAAGGTACTGAAATTATATAGGGGGTTTATTATCTGTGATTTTAATTCCTGTAAAATTATTTTGCAAAAATAATAGATCTTTTCAAATTGGTCTTTTATGATAAAATGGGTCCCTAGGGCACAAATTAAGGAATTATGATCTGATTTTTTTTTCAGGTATCATTTGACATAAGAAAGCTACACTCCAAAATTCAGATTTTTTTGAATTTTTTACAATTTTTTAATGATATTTCATAAAAATTTAATTTTGGACACAAATAAGCATTTCTTATAAAAAAAAGTTACATTTTTGGAAAGGTATTGAAATTATAGAGGGGGTATATTCTCTGTGATTTTTATTTTTGTGAAATTATTTTGCAAAAATAACAGATCTTTTCAAACTGGTCTTTTATGATAAAATGGGTGCCTAGGGCACAAATTAAGGAATTATGATCTAAACAATTTTTTGTATGTATTATTTAGCATAAGAAAGATACAGTCCAAAATTCAGATTTTTTTGAATTTTTAACGATTTTTAATAATTTTTTTATGATATTTCATAAAAATTTAATTTTGGAAACAAATCAACATTTCTTATAAAAAAAGTTACATTTTTGGAAAGGTCTTGAAATTATACAGGGACTTTATTCTCTGTTATTTTATTTTTTTTGAGAAATATTTTCAAAAAAAGAAAGATCTTTGAAAAAGTTTTCTTTTTGTGTGTTCTTTCGTGATTTCTTGGGGATTGAGAAAATGACTAATGACCAAGAGGATAATCAGATGCATACCAGATGCTAGAGCATTAAGAACTGCCAAAAAGAGAACCATCAACTATCGATCACAACAAAGTGCTATTCTCGCAGTCATAGCTAAAGATCAAAGTGAAGCATACAGGAGGTACATTGATTCAATTAAGAGATTCACAGGTAAGTATAACACCATTAATTTCAGCAATCTCAACAATCCTGGAGTTTCCAGATATTCTGCTGTTTTGGATTTAAAGCTTTCATTTTTGAAGAGACTAAACACTTTCTTTGACAGGTATAAATCGAGGAGGCAAGATAACAATACAACTTAAAATTCATTCACTTGTCGATTTGGGTTTACAAAGAACAGTGTTTGTCATACATCTCACATCTCACATTTCAAAATTGGGCTTAAAATTGACATGGGGACTAAAATTGAACAAGGAAAAGAATTTCTTGATTTTGTGCATTAAAATTGAACAAGCAATCAACACCTACTTTTGGGCTTAAAACTGAACACTTGTGCTTGTGTGGTGGTGTAGCTTAGTTCACATTTCAAATTTTCGGAGCTTAATCGATTTACCTTGTGTCTTGAGTTTTGGGTGCACTTGCACAATCTGTTAGATTAAAAACCTTTATACTTTTTAGAAAGGCCTATCTGGGGAATGTGCTTCTTCCTCGGAGAATGACCTTAAACCAGTAATCCTTCCGATTGGTATATAAACAAGGTGTGAACCAAAGTTCCATCTTATCTAGCCAAGCTCAAGCGAGGTGTGTTGATGACAGTCTAGATCAAGTGAATATCCCTAAGGAGCCAGCGTGGTCAACTAGGCTCTTAAGTGAGTCACACACGTACAAACCGATTGGATAGATGCCACAGACCCTTACTACAACCTTGTTAATTAGAGGCCAACCTGATTTACCTCCGAATAGGTACCTTATTATAGTGCAAGGGTTTGTAGAATTTTCCCCCAAGATTCCCAACATATGTGGCCCAAGGTCTTTGTGTAGTGAAAGAGATCTTCACTCCACAAAAACAATACCTGGAAATGACAAAAACATGGGCACCTACGTCGTGGACCTTCATGTCCTAGTAGTGTGACAATTGTTTTGTGAGCTAATAGACATTCAAGCATTGGGCCTATAACATTGTATTTTGAAGCCATTGACCTAGATTAATCTGACTGTTCATTGTTGAGACCTCGTGATAACCTTGCAACTTGAAAAAGTTGTAGAACATACACATTATCAATCTTCATTCTTCAAAAACACAGTGTCTGTAGTGCTTGTTTCCTTGATCAATTTCTGAAAACGCAAAACAAAACATCCAAACTGTCAAAAGGAGTCAAATGTGTTAAAGTCTAGGGTTGTCAACATCAACTATCTTGCAAATTAGAAGCATTGTTCCAAAATATCAAAATTGTCAAGCAGTGATACCCATCTTTTAGTCTTTTTTTGAGACTATTCCTCTTTTACTGCAATTGCCCACGTTGTGCCATAATTTAAGGAAGTCGGTCGTAGTTTAACTGTTTATTTCCACAATCGACTTGTTTATTACCGCAATCGGTGATAACATACCGCAATCGACTATACACTTTTCTGCAATCGGTGGAGTTTTTCCACACTTGACCAAAGATATTTTACACCTATTTTAAACCTAAAAACCTTGAGAGAACTCTTCATTTGGTGTCCAAAAATAGTGTCTATCCCAGGAAAATGCGAAGAATATTGTGTGAATCTCTAAACATTAAAGATCATCCCTTCTCTGAAAAGCATGATTATTGTCAAAAATATGGTTAGTTCGAAAGATGAGACTCGAAATACCTTGATCTCATCATATCAAACATCATCATCTTTATCAAAGTGACTTTGTCCAAGGCAAAGATCGACAAATCTTATCTTTTTACATCATCACCACTTTGAGATCAAGATATATCAAAATCTTTCTTTAGAATTACCCTTGTCCAAAACATAACTCAAAATTCCTTAGAAAGGATATTCTTCTTTGTTTTCTTTATATCACTTGTTTTAGTTACAAAATCTGGACCACACTATGTCTCAAACACCTCATGGAGGGCCTTACACAAGGTCAAAGGATAGAATGCAACCTGATGAGTCATATATCAACAAATTCCCCACTTGTGAAATAGAGAGAAGATGACCCCTTTGTAAACACCAGTTTTACTCCGTTCATTGAACAATCTTGTGGGGCAACTCTTTTCCAAAATGTCACAAAAGAGGAACTAGAGGATATAGATCAAGATGCTTATTCCACACAAGTAGTTGACACTGTTGTAGAGAGGAATCTCTAACGCTTCTTATCCATGCTGATAAAGAAGGGAGTCAAATTCCACGCTAAATTCAGTGTATCAATTATATGCCCTGAAAACCCTCTCACAGGTCAAAAAACTACTCAGCCTCCTCAGATACTGCATGTTGTCTCTCAAATCTTCCCACCATTGGTATTACCCACATTGACATAGATGATACCCAGTCAAACCAATGGCATGAACCAGGCCAGCACATCTTCCACTCAAAGCATGACAAGCTCACAACTGAGCACACCTGTGGTTACTAGTATGCTCCCACCTTCGGTCACATGGCCAGGGCAATCGAGCTCTCAATCTATGCCTTCCATTACACCAAAAACCAACTATTTTGAAACTATGCGACTGCTACAGTAAACTCATACTAGTCTTGGGATCAACACCTCATGCCCACAAGGAGCCATCCTTGCAGGTATGAATTACAGTCAATGCCCACCCAAGGCTACACCTTTTCCCATTCTAACATCAATCCAATCTCCGCAACAACAACCCCAGCTTCAGTTGCCTCAAATCCAACCCTGGCAACAACAACCCCAACTTCAGTTGCCTCAAAACCAACCCCCACAACAATAACCCCAGCTTCAGTTGCCTCAATTCCAACCCCCGTAATAGCAACCCCAGCTTTATTTGCCTCAATTCCAACCCCCACAACAATAACCCTAGCTTTATTTGCCTCAATTCCAACCTCAGCAAAAGCAACCCTAGCTTCAACCCCAATCTCAATAGCAGTAATATCAACCCTAGCAGTCTCAACCCCAGTTCTAATCACAATAGAAAACACATCAAAACCCACAATGGGCTACTAATGTGCCCCCATTTCCAAATCAATCGGTGGGAAATCAATATCAAGTCCCCAGGATGAAATCCTATGTTCCTACTCAAGGGACACAAAGGTGCAACCTCATACCCACTATAGCATAGAGGAACATCCTCACACACCAACCTCAATATCAAATGGACATGTTAATGCAACAAATTCAAACCCTTCAAACCCAAATGATGGATATGCAAAATCAGGGGCAAACTAAATCCTACACCACAAAGGATTTATACCCATACCCCTTTAACCATTCTCTCCACATGTCTCTGTTCTCAAATCACTTCTCGGTACTGAAATTTGACAAATATAGGACAAATACTAACCCTATTGAACATATCTAAGAGTTTTTTGCTAGTTGCATCAAAGTCACCCATGATGAGACATATTTAATGCAACTATTCCCACAAAGCTTGGCCAGACCTGCAATGTAATGGTTCTCACATTTACCTCATGGCTTTCAGTCTTGGGGTGAACTGGCTGAAAAGTTCATAGCTCACTTCCATCATAACATTGAGTGCAAGGTCAGCATCAAGGACCTTTGCGATATCAAACATAAGGATGGAGAGTCTTTTGTGAAGTTCCTACAGAGATGGAGGAATACAACAAACCGCATAACATATGATGTCCCGAACAAGACCTAATAGTCATGTTTTTTGGCAATCTAATTCCAGACATGTCATTCACAAAAAAATTACAATTAGCTCCAAACTTCACACAACTCATCGAATGAGGATTTTGTTGTGAGAATAACTTAGTCAAATGAGGAATCCTTGCAGATCCAACACAAATGAATACAAAAAAAAATGCAACGGACAAAGATAAGTGGTGGAACAAAACCAAAAATGTCACTAGCGATGGTGTCATTGATGTGAAGATAGTTAGCTATGCACAACCTAAGGTGTTACTGCAAGGCACACCTGTGGCCAACCAACAACCCATAGGGCCCAGTCAACAAGCATACACCCAAAACCAACCCCCCCTTGTACAAGTGTCCACTGTGTCAAACAGTCAACAATAGAATAAATGCAGACCACAGTTTCAATTCCAGCAACGAGATTTCACACCATTGGGAGAGCCGATAGAATCAACTTTATGCAAGTTGATACAATCAAACACTATCACTCTCCCAGAAATTAGGGACTTAGAACAAGATGCAAACAAACCAAGGTGGTATAATGACAAGGACTTTTGTGAGTTTCATCGAGTGAAAGGGCATAAAACATGTAACTACTACCGATTAAAACACGCTATCCAAGACCTAATTGACATAGGGGCCATCAATGTGACAAATACCCAAACCAAAGGCACAACTGATCACACTATCTTCAATGATGCCTTTCATGATCACAACAAGGGAAAAGCCTCCGGGTCTGGTGGATAGGCAAAACAAGTCAACTATACATATGCCAATAGTGATAATTTTATCAATTGCCTCAATCCTTCAGATAGCCATATGGCTGCAATCACTATCAAAGACCAAGGTAACAAATGTGCTATAACAATGCGTCATGCCAGAGTCATCTTGCAAGGAGTACCATCCTCATCTACTGTATCTGCCAATCCTAAAGAAAACTCAGATCCACATCCAAGCATAGTGGATCAACTAAAGCGCACACCTGCCTAGATCTCCATGTTTGACCTATTGTGCATATCTCCATAGTATAGACTGGCACTTGACTAAGCCCTTCAAAATGCAGCTGTCCCAAGGGACATAACACCCAAGAGCTTCCAAATGATGGTTAACCATATAGCTGCTAACAAACATGCCACATTCATAGACCATGATGTGCCACTACATAAACCCCTGCATAATGATCCTTTACACTTACTAGTCTAGGTCCACAAAAGTTCTATCCATAGGGTCCTTGTTGATGGTGGAGCTGGGTTAAACATCTATAATTTAAAGTTAATCAAGCAACTGAGCTATTCAGAATCAAGCATTGATGTCACAAGGAGGATAAATATCAGAGCTTATGATGAAGAGGAAAGGTCCTCTAAAGGTATTATCATTCTATTTGTCTATATCAGTCCAGTGGTCAAAAACACTCCCTTCTAGACCCTAGACCTTAAGTTGGGATACAACATGCTACTAGGGAGACCCTGGATACATGAAATTCAAGCCGTACCTTCGGCATACCATCAATGCATCAAGTTCCCACACTAGGGAGAGGAAATCATCATAAAGGGAGATCCCAATCCTTTCCAATACTATAATGCGGTCCAAATCAACACTGATAACTAGGTACCCTCAAACCAAGATGCCAACATACCATCCTCTTCAGATTCAAATCCTAAGGATGTCACTCAGACAGTAGGAAAGATAGCCATTAACCAAGACGCGAGTATCCCATCCTCTTCAGATTCAAATCCTAAGGATGTCACATGGAAAGTGGGCAAAATATCCATCACCGACAAAGGCTATGGTGAGTACAGATATGAAGAGGCTTTCACCATCATGCACATACCTCAGAGCTCAAGAACTTATGGCATGACACAACTTGTTATTATAACAGAAACTTCGTAGCCTATTCTATTTAGATGTCCGCCCACAACCTTCATCAGATGGGGAGACATAGCCGAAGAAAAGCCATTTGAACAAGATATCAGTACATGGTTATACAAAGACCCACAAGAGACAATATGAAAAACCCTACCCCTATCAAACTATGATAATGGTTATACAATGTTACAGAGATTCGGGTATGATGGTACAATCGGCCTCAGGGAAAGACAACAAGGCATAATGGAATTTTCTCTCCCACCAACCCAGAGAAACAAGAGAGGGTTAGGCTATGGGAAAAAAAGAGCCGGTCCTATAATCCAAGACATCCAAGTTGATCAGGAATAAATAATAGAGATGCACCGGGGGCACAACACAGAACATGTCTTGATAAGCAACATACTAGCATAGTTGTTGCCCACCGAAGAGGGAACCACACAAACCCGAATAGACCTCCACATAGAAATCGATGATAATGAAGGAAGTGAGACATCTAAAGAGAATTCTATTAAGACTGACTCCCATGAGTATGAGTGGAGGTCCCTTCATGAATCTAAATCATCGATCCCAGATTATTCCCTTCGGTCAGACACTATCATAAACCTAGAAGACTTATTTGACCAAATATCCATTGCCAAACAACCTTGCATAGATAAGCATGTCATTTATCATTCCTTAAGTGGCGCGTCCACATCATAGACTAGTTTTGTAGGAACCATATCTGTAGTCCCTTTCAAAAAACTAGAGTGAAATAACCATGAAAGTATCTATCTTGTACACCCAGAGCTAATATAGTGGGATCAACAAGGACCGCCTGATTTAGATGTATTCGAGAACGATGAGGCTATTGCTGATTTCATGGGACTTAGGGAAGGCATTCCATTAGGAGACCACAAGGAAGGCTTCTCCATTGACCTCAACAAAGCAGTATATTTCATGGAGGTCACTCCTCTTTCCAGTCCACAAAGGAAAAAAGAACAAAAAAATGATAAAAAGCTAAAACAAGACGTATCTTCTAGCGAAAACCTCACTGAGGCGCTAGAGGATGGAAAGAAGGAACTCCTCCCCTTGATAGAGGAGAAATCAGCATTACTATCAGAAGAAACATAGGAAGTTTAATTTGGGAGATGACAAGAACCCAAAAAACATATACTTGGTAAAATCACTCACCCCTTAGGAGAGAGAAAAATTTATCTTCTTCTTTAAAGCAAGGATGATCAATTTTTCATGGTCCTACTCGGATATGCCAAGGTTAGATCCAGAGCTAGTACTACACCATCTCTCGTTGCTACCCAACACCAAACCTATCAAACAGAAGCTGAGAAAGATGCATCCCCATGTTGCATTGCTAGTCAAGGCAGAGTTGAAAAAGCTCCTGGATGCCAAGTTCATAAGACCAATACCATACACAGACTGGATATCTAACTTGGTGCCAGTTACAAAGCACATTGGTCAGATACAGATTTTCACAGACTTCAGAGATCTCAACATAGCTTGTCCCAAGGATGAATTTCCCTTACCCAACATTGATATGATAGTAGATCTAACCGCTGGACATCAAATGCTATCACTCATGGATGACTTTTCAGGTTATAATTAGATAAGGATCGCGCTAGATGACCAACATAAAATAGCTTTCACATGTCCTTGGGGCACTTACTATTGGAATGTCATGTTGTTTGGTCTCAAAAATGCTGGCGCAACATATCAAAGGGCTATGACAACTATATATCATGATCTCATCCAAAAAACAATGGAAGACTATGTGGACGACAAACTAGCCAAGTCAATGCTTCTCAAGGATCATCTACAAGTATTGGGACCAATCTTTGACAGAATGCAGGAATTTAAGATCTGTCTAAACCCAAAGAAATGTGCATTCGGTGTCACAACAGGAAAGCTACTAGGGTTCATAGTGTCACATAGAGGCATCAAAGTAGACCCAGATAAAGTCAAATAAATATTGGACATGCCTCCACCATCGAACCTGAGGCAACTAAGAGGGTTACAAGGAAGGCTCCAATCAATCAGGCACTTCATAGCTTAGCTAGCAGACAAGTGCCACCCATTACAACATCTACTGCACAAAGATGTCAAATTCATATGGACTGAGCAATGCGAACAAGAATTCTAAATATTCAAGGACTACCTCCTCAAGTCTCCTATATTGGTGCCACCAGTCCAAGGTAGACCATTGCTTCTGCATATCTCAGAATGGAGTCAGCATTAGGTGTACTCTTGGCACAACATGATGACACAGGTAAAGAAAGGGCCATCTACTATCTAAGAATAAAATTGGTTGGATATGAGCTCAACTATTTGCCAATTGAAAATTCATGCCTTGCAGTTGTCTTCGCTTCCCAGAAGCTGAGACATTATATGTTGAGTCACCAAACAAAGTTGATCACACATATTGATCCTTTAAAGTACCTCCTAAGCAAAGTAGCACTCACTAACCGACTTGTGAAGTGGGTAATGATCTTAAGTGAGTTTGACATTGAGTACATAGATAGAACGACCATCAAAGGAAAAGTGATTGCGGATCAACTAGCAGAGGCACCCATTCAGGACCATCAACCTATTATTTTTGACTTTTCTGACGAATCTATTATGACACTACAACCAACGATCGAGGTATGGAAACTCTATTTTGATGGGTCATGCACAAACCATGGTGTGGGGGCAGGGATAGTGCTTATCACCCTAGATCATGATACAATTCCAAAGTCTTACACACTCAACTTCCCATGCACAAACAACATAGTAGAATATGAAGCATTGGTCATCGGTCTAAAGATAGCAATTCAATGGAGAATCAAGAACCTTAAGGTTGTTGGAGACTCACAGTTGTTCGTCAGTCAATTCAACAATGATTATACGACCAAAGATGAGAAGCTCATACCATACAGAGCATAGATGGAAACACTACACACCAAGTTCCATTACATCTTCTTCGAGCAATTCCCACAAGCACAAAACAAAGCTGCAGACACAATGGATACCATAGCATCATTGATTGATATGCCAGGCAAAAAAACAAGATTCCAATTTCTAGTAGAGCAACTCTTGGTGCCATCACATCAAGCATCCATCATAGAATCAACATGCGTCCTTGTTGGTCTTGAAAACCCATGGTACCAAGATGTCTATAGCTACCTCCAAAATAGTATCTTACCTCCCAACTTGTCTAGGAACCAGAGAATGTCCCTCATCTGCCAAGCCTCTAGGTATACCATCCTCTCAACTAATTTATATAGATGAAGTCTAGATGGAATGCTACTACGATGTCTCACTTCCACGGAATCCTAGAGAGCTCTGTACAAGGTACATGAAGGAATTTGTGGAACCCACAAAGGTGGCAACAACTTAGCTAAGAAGATCATCCGCATGGGATACTATTGGCCCACAATAGAGATAGATGCACACAAAAATGTACAAAGGTGTAGACAGTGTCATATTCATGGAGACCTCATCCATGCACTAGCCCAGGAACTAAATCCTATCACATCACCTTTTCCATTTTCCATGTGGGGATTTGACCTAGTGGGAAAAATTACACCTTCTTCAGCAAATGGACACAAATACATCATAGCAGCAGCATAGTACTTCACCAAATGGGTGGAAGAAATTCCTCTCACTTACATAACTGGAAAGAAAATAACAATGTTCATACTTAACCACATTATGTGTCGATACGGGATCCCTCAAACTATCATGACAGATCATGGTACACCTTTCCAAAGAAAGTATGTTGAAGAGCTATGTGAACAATTCCATATCAAGCAAGGGTTCTCCTCATTTTATTATCCTCAAGGGAATGGCCAAGCCAAAGATACAAACAAGACAATCTTGAAAATATTAAAGAAAATAGTGAATGAATCAGGGCGAGACTAGCATTTACAGCTTAGTCCCACATTATGGGCATATAGAACTAGTGTGAGAACACCTATAGGAGCCACTCCTTTCTCCCTAGTCTATGGATCAGAGGCAGTATTACCCCTCAAAGTGGAAATCCCATCCCTAAGGATATCTTTGAAGAACCTAATTATAGATGAGGACTATAGAGTAGCAAGGCTCAGTGGAATGGAGTTACTAGATGAAAGAAGACATCATACCTTCAATGACTTACAAGAATATCATAATCACCTTAGAAGGAAATATCATAAAAATTTGAAGCGAAAAAAATTTGAGGTAGGAGACCTTGTCCTCATGGAAAATCAAAAGAACCAAGAAAAGTGAGTCAAACCCAAAAAGTTTGAGCCTAACTGGCTAGGACCATTTGTCATTGTCAGATCTACTCAGAGTGGGGCATTTTTACTGGCGACACCAGAAGGAGATCAGCTCCCTAGATACATCAACAACATGCACCTCAAGATGATCTATGCTTGAGGTCTCTATGGTTAAGGCACCTATCTACATATCCAGAAAATACCAAAAAAAAAATCATAAAATACAAAATATTACCTTGGTAAAAACCTGGCAAACAGGTGCCTTGGCGACAACAAAAAAAATAAAAAAAATCAAAAAAGAAAAAAATTAAAGAGAAACAAAATTGCTCTCTCAGTGAAAACCTGACAAACAGGAACTATTGAGTAGGTACCTTGGTAAAAACCTGGCAAACAAGTGCCAAGTGATCAAATCCAACTTCACCATCAATGAACTCCAAAAGTTTGAGCACACTTCAAATGCAAGACTGACTACCCAAGCTATATACAGAAGCACATTACCCTCTGAGCACCAAGCACTTACCCATGGTTATTACTGGTCCACCAGAATGGGGGGCGATTCTAAATGGCTGGAAGAAATCCAAAAAATTGGAAAACTCATCAAAAATCCTAAAAAGATCAAAATGTTCTGAGAAAATCAATCTTCATCAAAAAATATTCAAAAAATTGCAAAATCCCAAACAATAAAACCAACTCGATTATCAAGAGAGCAAAGGGCGATCACGCCCAATCAATCAATGTCACAATCATGAGCTTTGCAAATCAGCATTGGGCTCATCTGACACAAATTTATCAATATATCAAATCAATTAGCAAGCAACTAGCGACCAAGCCAATCTATCAATTGTCACAATCATGAGCTTTGCAAACCAGCATGGGGCCCATCTGACATAGCTTGATCAGCTGCCAAAATGATCATAATCAATCAATCAAATCATATCAATAATCTTACATAGTGATGGATACGCTCAAACCAGACAGGTCAGTCTTATATGAGTAATCTATTATTGAAACCAGACACACTCAAGCAATCAAACCAATCAAGCCTATCAAGAGTCAAGCCAATCAAGAGAATCCAACTGCATTGAGGAACCATCCAAAAATGTTGACTAGGTTAGTCAATCGGTCAGATGTCAGTCTATATTTCACTGTTATGTTCTTACGCTACTCCAAGATCCACCATGTGAGGAGAGTAGCTTATGATAGATCATGACTTATTTTCTTTGATTATTGTCTGTTGAATGTTCACTTCAATTTTAGGGCCATGATGATTTAGGATAAATGCGGTAGGCGCTGCCACTTATCTGGCAACTGCGTAGTTCCATGATCTGAGCTTAACCTTGGGAAAGAATTGGACATTCCTTCTCTTTTATTTTCTTGTTTGGTTTATAGAATCAAGAGCTCGCAGCGCTATTTAGATGGAATCTAAGTGTGTTGGAGTTCTATCTTGATTTCTATGGTCTTTCCCTTTATGTTAGAATCAAGAGCTCGCAGCGCTATTTAGATGGACTCTGAGTGTGTTGGAGTTCTATCTTGGTTTCTATGGTCTTTTCCTTTATGTTAGAATCAAGAGCTCGCAGCGCTATTCAGATGGACTCTGAGTGTGTTGGAGTTCTATCTTGGTTTCTATGGTCTTTCCCTTTATGTTTCAATCAAGAGCTCACGATGCTATCCAAGATGGACTCTAGGGGCATAGGAGTTATATCTTGTTTTCTTTGGCTTTCCCTTTTTGGAATCAAGAGCTCACAGTGTTATCTAGATGGACTCTGGGTGCATAGGTGTTCTATCTTGGTTTCTTTGTTTCAATTTTTTTCAGAGGAAAAAGTAGTATCCATATGGTTAATATATGGGTGTTTTTGGCTCTGTTTCTTTTCAAACAGGGAACATAGTTGAACCCAGATGGTCAATATTTAGGTGCACTAGGTTCTCTTTCTATTCAATCTCTCCACTCCTTCCGCTTATCAAGAGGTCATGGCGGTATCCAGGTGGTATGTGATTTGGATGCATTGGACGCTCTTTAGAATTTCAAAATAAAAAAAAGATGCAATGATGACAAACATTGGAAACAGGGGCAGCGACTTGGGACACTCATCCTTTCTATCAAATCATATCTATCAAAAAAGAAAAAATTTTCTTTCTATCATTCCATATCTATCAATCAATCCCAGAGATCACATTCCAAACTAACTTCCTTCTAACTAACACATGCATTCCTCAAAATTTTTGTGCATGGTAGATTGCATTCATTTATTGCATACAAAAAATCCAAAACATGTGCATAGTAGATCATATAATCAATGCATCCATCATCAATAACATCATAACTAACATAGGAATGCATTGATTATCATCATATAGTGATTCACATTTTCAACAAATTAATGCTCATCTAACGCATTTTATATGCTTAATTTGTTGAGGGGGCATATAGTCCACTAGCTATCACTGGGCCAAGCTGGGGCAGGATAAAATCTAAAAATTCTTTGACATACTGCGACAAGTCACATCGCATCAAAGATGGGCAAATGTAGACACCCAAAAATGGACAGGCTTGCGACTTTACATTAAAAACACTAATTTTTATCTATTAATTAATGGGTTTTAATCATTAATTAATCATCTATTTTCCTCTAAATTCATTCCCCAAATCATCTAATAAAATTCTCAAAATTAATTAAATAATTAATTTTATTTAATTAATTAACCTTAATTAATTAATTACCATTAATTAATTAATTAAACTCAATTTCCTATAGTTTAAATTCAAATATTTAAACTTACTAATTAAATTCTTCCAATTAAATTGATTTTTTTAAAATTAATTTAATTTCATCAAATAAAGCAATTCTAAATAAGAAAGAATTCAATTATCTCATATGTTGAAAAATTTAATTAAATAAATGAATTAAATATTCATTTATCTTCAAAGAGATAACTCCAATCTAATCACATGGGTAACTTCACCCACCTCTCCAGTCCACATGGGTAACTTCACCCACCTCTTCAGTTCAAAAAGGTAACTCACAATTAGCTCTTCAATCAACCAAACTCTATCTCCTCTTTACCAATTGAAGAGGTGGAGTTTACTGATGGCTTCTCTAGTTCACTTTGATCTCAACTGTTCATCTCCCTATCTCTGGGATTGATCTCAACCGTTCATATCATCCCCAATTCCTATATAATAAACCATTCATAACCATTTGAAGGATCCAGGATTTCAAGCTCTCGTGCGCCATTACTATGTCAGGTTGGTTCTACCATTCAAGCCATCTTGCGATCACACACACATTTCAAGTATCAAATTCTTGACGCTTCTCAATTCACAGACGCTGCCCACACCAATACTAAGCATCAAAAATAACGTTTTGAAAGGAGTAGAGAGAGATAATAGAAACTTCAAGCGCTTTGGGGTTTGCATTCATTTGTTTTCCTTTTTTTGCTTGTACATTTTATTGGTTATGCTTCAAGTTATTCATTTTAGTAGTATTTGTGTATTGGATTTATATCATTTGTAAAAAATTTGCTACTAATCCTCACCTTTGGAAAGCTTGGGAACCATGAATCACGAAAAGAGGCGTACAATTACCATAATTTAGTTAACATTTTATACCTACTCTCAATGACAATTGTATCCTCTAACACACAAAAATCTTCCTTGTTGTTGTTTATGATAGTGTTCTCATTAAGGATCACTATCTCAAACATTGATGATATCACATCTGGATGATACTCCCCCATGGACTGCTATGAGATTCTTATCAGTCTTCTATTCTCTAATTTTCACATGATAGTGACATTTCCTTTTTAACTTGAGCCTCTTTTTTGATAATCTTTGAGCTCAAAATTGTTGATGCACATTCATTCACTATCTTTGTATTCCACTATCCCTTCATCCATGCTATCTCTATCCTCCTCTATAAACTTTAGTAGTATTTTAAGACATTTGCATCAATATTATATGATAGTACTTATTCATTTCAAGACTCTTTTATTCATATTTACCACTATAACCTCTTAGCTCGTTGTTTAGATATTGTAAACACTGTTTGATCTTCATGATTTGTAACCTCTCAGACTGGTGAATATTTCTCAAAACTACAAATTGGGTTCCCATGGAATTTACCGTGTTTGTTCATTTTATTATTTTCTAATTTCTATCAAAAAATCATGAAAATTGAGTTTGTATTATTATAGATATGACTGAAACATGACTATGTATGCTTTCTTACTATCTCTTCATGTTGGGAAGTATGATATTCTCCATTTATTGGCACTAATTTAATTTCTCTCATTATTTTTGATATTCATTTCCTTTTGTCTCTTCATCATCCAATATGTATTTCTACACCATGACTGTCTTCAACACTAGTTCTTTATCACTATTTTTGTTTAGTCTTGGAAGACCAATGGACATCCTTGTCCTTTCCCACCTTATGGTGTCCTTTCAGCTAATTTCCTTTCTGTATATATACTATTGTATATATGTATCTTTGTATTACATATTTTATTACTGATTAATAGAATTCCTCTGCTCAGTGTGGATGTAGCCAATTTGGAGAACCACGATAAATACTTGTGTTCATGTGTGAATTTGTATTCTTATTATAGTTACCCCTTTTTTATTTTGGTTCTCCATAAATTCACAATTGGTATCAAAGCAGGTTGAACAGGTGATTGGGGATTTGGCAAAGAATTTCCAAAGCTATGGAAGATTCGAGGGTACAAAAATTCTTAGGGAAGAATTTTGGGATATGGAAGATACAGATGCAATCATTTCTGATTAAGAAAATTCTTTCACTTGTACTTAGGGGAAAAACAAAGAAGCGCGCCATAATGAGTAACAAAGATTGATAATCTCTTGATGAAAAGGCCAAAGCAACACTTTTTCTCTCACTAAATGATAGTGTGTTATTCAATGTTACAAATGAATCAACAACAAAGGAGGTATAGGACAAGATCACAACCACATATGCAATGGAATCCACTACAAATAAACTCTTCATCATGAAGACGTTATACAAACTCAAGATGAGGGAAGGTGATGCCATGACAAACCACGTTAACAAATTTAATACCTTGATCAGCCAAGAAAATTCCGTTGGCATGACACAAGACGATGAGAGCAAGGCTGTCCTATTATTAATTTCTCTTCCAAACAACTGGGATGGAGTTGTAACAACCATTAGAAATACAAAATCAAGCTAAAAAAAGTTAGCCTTTGATGAAGTTTTAGCGACTCTTCTCAGCAAACACATGAGAAGAAATAACACGGAGTCTTCAACCGGAGAAGCCTTATCGATGGTGAGTACTGAAAATAGGGAAAGAAGTCATAATAGAGGCAAAAATAATCACAATAGGAGGTACAAATCCACAAGAAGATCATAGTCCCGAGGTAGACAAGGTGATTGATGGTTTTGTAGAAGAGCTCATCATATCAAGAAGGATTGTAGAAAATAGAAGAAGGCACAAGAAAGGGTGTTGGACAACAAAGCAAACATAACTCGTGATAAGGATGATGGTATTCTAATACTATAAAAAAGTGAAACAAAATCAGTTTCATGGGTAATTGATTCTAGTACCTCCTTTCATGCCTCTTCTTCCATGGAGGCCTTTACAAATTACCAAGAAGGTAATTTTGGAAATGTATATTTGGGTGACAACAAAGCTTGTAAAATTTTTGGAAAAGGTGATGTTGTTTTGCAGCTAGCTGGAGGAGTCAAATAGTTTCTAAAAGAAATTTGACATGTTCCCAAATTGAAGAGAAATATGATTTTTTTAAGTCAGCTATATACACAAGGTTTTCTCACCACTCTCACAGACACATGGAAATTCGCAAAAGGTTCTTTGGTTATTGCAAAAGGAGACAAAGTTGGCAACCTCTATATTGTAGAAACCATCGGTGAGGTGGGAGTTGCTATGACTGTTGTGGGAAGTGATGTGGCTCTTTGGAATCAAAGGTTTGGCCACATGAGCAAGAGAGGACTTGAGGTTATGCTCAATCGAGAACAACTATCGGGTCTTCAATCCAAAAATTTGGAGTTTTGTGAACATTGTCTTCATGGAAAACAAAGATGGGTCAGCTTCTTGAAGGATGGATACAATAAGAAGAAAACACCATTGGAACTAGTGCACTTAGATTTTCTTTGGTCCTTTGGAGATAACCTCTTATAGAGGCACAAGCTATATTGTTACTTTCCTTGATGACTGTACTAGGAAAGTTTCTATTTATATGATTTCTTGAAAATTTGAAGTGTTTTCAAAATTTAAAATTTTCAAAGCACTTGTTGAAAATCAAATTGGTCACAAAATAAAATGCTTAAAGACAGATAATAGAGGTGAATTTTGTTCCTTGGAGTTTGATAATTTATGTGTAGATCATGGTATTCGAAGGACTAAAGTTGTTCCCTACAGTCCTCAAGAAAATGGGGCATCGGAAAGACTCGATAGAACCATTCTTGAGAAAGCTATATTAATGCTTTCAAATGCCGGTTTAGGCAAAGAATTATGGGCGAAGGCATGCAACACAACAGTTTACTTAATTAATCATACTCCTTCATCTCATTTGGAGTTTGGTATTCCCAATGAAGAGTGGTTGGGAAAGAGGATTTCTTACTCCCACATCCGGATTTTTGGATGTGAAGCTTATGTTCATGTCCCAAAATAAAAGAGGAAAAATTTGGATTTCAAATCATAGAAGTGTATCTTTGTGGGTTACGATGAAGACCAATTTGGTTTTTGATTGTGGAATTTGGTTGAGAATAAAATAGTGAGGAGTCCAAATGCGGTTTTTAATGAAATGATGTTTCTAGCACTATCAACAGAAACACATGTAAAATACTTTATTCCTTTGTCTATTATTGCCATCAATGACATTAATTTACCTCACATCTCCTCAAAAATCCATAGAGAATTTCATTCTCAACATATGAATACCTCACCCACCTCTTTTTTAGCTCCAATTACTTCTTCTAATTCTGGCCATGACACAAATTTATCCTCCTTTAATGCCTAGTCTCCATATAATGTTGCTTCAAGTGACAATAATGTTACTGTATTATCTCTAATTGACAATGGTAATGAATCTCAATGGTTCCCTACTCAAAATTTGGTTCTAAACTCTAGAAATACTTGTATGTTTTCATCAAATGAGGGTGCAAGGATTTACAATCCATATGATAGTGCATATGGAAGCGCAAACCATAACTTTGCACATTCCTATACAATCGAATTGCAAGGAAGTGTTGTTGTGGGTTCCTCAACACTTGTTAGCAGTGTATGCTACTCACCCTTGGGCGATTTCAATGCCCACCTCTCACCTCAGACCGTGCCTCCTCATAACACTGCAACTCGCAGTCATGTACAACACATGGAAGTTTTTCTTGAAGGGAATTTGATCCCAACCCCTCTCCATGTCATACACCATAGTCCAAATGGGATGAGAGGTGCAATATGCGGTAGAGCTATTAGTTTTTGGGTTGTTGGAAAGTAATTAAATTCACCCTTTCATAGTTTTGGTGTTGAGATGAATGATGAAGGAAAATTCAATCCAGACACTACACAGTGCACATCATACAATGTCAATAATTCTCAGTCTATTTCCATGCAGGGACATAGATGTGAACATGGAGAAATTTATGATAAACACAACAAAGACCATGTTGGCAATTGTCTAAAATCTAGTATAAATAATTGAAAATATTGCAAAGTCTTCAAATCTGTCATGCCCAAAACTAGGGCAAAACACACATACAATTGTTTTTTTAAACGCAAGTGCATACCATTAACAAGGGATGTATTTGGGGTAATGTGATATCATGGTATGGTTAGTCTTCGAGTAGCAAGGTATATACATAGGTTGAATTAGGGTTACTCCACATACATATGTAGAATTAGAGCATCAACTAGTCATACGGGTTATGTGAACACCTGGGTCAAGTTGATTTAACTCTGGTTTCATGTTTTAATTTATGTGTAGTATCATGATGATAGTCTATTGCTAAGATTCATACACTAAATTAGATTGCTCTAGTAATCCCTTTATTTCTAACCTTGGTTACAACTTATTCATAATATCCTAGTCCCAATTCTCTTTCGACCATTAACCACTAGTTTAAAATTTAATAATCAAAACCTAATCTAATATTTATCCTTCTAAAAAAAATTAAATTCTCCCTTATAAATTCTCATGCAACTATAGTCCTTAAATTCCTTAATAGACTATTAATTTAATCTCAATTAGAAAATTTAAATTGACCTCTAATCCCTTTGAGACACATGGGCAACACAATTCAATTTATCGTAATAAAATTAAATTAACATCTGTCTATACATTTTACATAGAAACTACATCTATTAATCAATAATTAACTATACAATTAAATAAACTATATTTAAACAAATTTACATGTTTTAAATAAAATAATAAGAAGTTAAATCTATAACATATTTGCAATTCCAAATATTTCACATACAAACTAAGGTTTTAAATCTAGTATTTAAACTACACAATTTAAATAGAAAATATATCTATTAAATGAGGCTACTTAATTCAAATAAAATAAATAAGAATTAAATCAATTTAACTAACTTAATCTATATAAATATAACGATCCATTTTAATTATGTACCTAATGGATAAAATAGAATAATATTTTAATAAATTGTTCAATATCTAATTAAATCTAATAATGTTATCAAATCTATTAACTATCAACTAACTACCTATTAATTAGATATAATCTAACCTACCTACCTATCTACTAACCTATCACCCTATCTACCCTCCAATCTATCAAGTTATCACATCCTATCCCCATCCCCCATGGCCCACTTGCTAAGTGGGGGGGGGGGGGAGGGCGGAAGTGAAATCCCAAATCCTTTCAAAACTTGCAAATTTTTTTTTGAGGGAGAAAAGCCTTAGAAAAGAAAGTCACGTGGAAAAAGGATGGTGGGGGCCACTGCAAAGTCTCCCATCAAATGTGGTGAAGTCAACAAGTATAATTCACATGAGGAGGGAAAGGTGGCATTAAAACCAAGAAAATGGAGAGTATGCGAAATATCCAAGGGCGAGGTGGGACCCATATTAAATCCCCCTATGCTAAACTTTTTTTAAACTCTTTACTCCTAGGGGTGTACATATATCCCCATGTTAGACCAAATTTGTATCGAATGGGGAAGGTCAAAACTTGGGTAAGTGATTTAATGTTATGTCAGTCCCAAAATTTCGCATGGGGAAGAGAAAGGTAAAAGTAAAGATTATTGTGGGGCCCACGAAAATGAATGAAGAATATTAAGTTTTCTAATGCATAAAAAGAGTGAATAAAAGGGGTATTTAGGGGGGCTAATAAACGGGTTTTAGAGAGGGAATCTTAAAGGATATTTTCTGTGTAAGGGGAGGGAATTAAATCCCCCCCATACATTTTCTAGAGAGCTTTTTGCTCTATATTCTAGAAAATGTCATGGTAAATTTGGTTATATTTTCTACACATTGATATCATTGGTTTCCCTTTTTTTTTTAGATACATGCATGGATTTGATTGTTTTTTCTTTTTGCCAAACATTATACAACTATAATTTGATTATTAATATTAGGTGATTGTTTTCATTAATATATTCATTTTTTTGACTTACTATAGTTAGTAATCTAATCTTTTTTTTTTTAAGGATTAGAATTACAATTATTTTGAAGATGAGGTATTGATCTAATTGAGGTAAAATTTAAGAATTCCAAAGGAAACATGTAGTGTTCTTGGCTTAAAAATTTAAAGTCACATACATTAGAGATTTCAAGATTTAACAATCCACAAGGTTTACATGCTAAGAATATCATTACAAAAGGAAAGAGATTTTTCACATTTTTCTTAACAAAATTACAAAATGGACTTTACAACACTTAATAAAAATGATCCTCAATCACAAGGAGTAATCATGAAACCATAAAGTTTCTCTTTCATGATAATACCAAAATGAAGACTTCTTTCAAATTTTTTCACATCCAACTTGATTTCAAAAACCTGCAATAAAACATGAAGGGAACCATGGGAGCTCACCTCCCAACCAAGGCCTCAAAGAGACCACCCACGAGCTTGAAGAATCAAGACTAAACAAGGTAACACATTCTAATTTTCACAACTAACATATATGCACAACACAATAATTTACTCCCAAACAAGGTTTCACAAATGGGTTTTCCAAACCCATTGAAGTGGGGTGAAGGTGGGTTTTTCCAAGGAGGAGAAGACCATTTGCATTTTTTTCTTTCAAATTACTCAATAATAGCTTTTTCCATGCCTTTCCAAGGCTTCATTGACATTCCTTCCATATACATATTTGATCATTTCTAAACCAAAATAATATTTGGAACATGGCTTCATGGAGCCCATGCTCCATGAAATTATCCCTTTTCTCCAAGAGAAGAGACTCTCACTTCAATGGAGATCCCAACTAACCCCTTCACCAAAGGCCACTTCTTCCCTTCCCAAAGGGTGAGTAATGTCTTAACTCCCATGAACAACACTCTCAATCCAAAAGAATAAGAATTGATACAAAAATCTAATGCATTCCCAACCCAACACATGACAATAAAATTTACATATAATAACACTATACAAGATTATATACATGAACACCATACAAGATTTCATATTCATAAAATAATAATATCCAATTCTACTTGCAACAAACAAGCACTTCATGGCAAAGGAACTAACCTTCCAAATGTGTTATGGTAAATGAAACTTGAGAAGAGCCCAAATCCTTATCCTTCCTCTATCCAAAACCTAATTATCTCTAAAATTAGAGAGTGGGTGAACACCCACTAAGTCTCCCAAAACCTTCTAAAAAGACCTCTAAAAGTGTACTCAAGACCTAGCAATTAATGAGACATGCCCTTTAGTCCTTTTTCTTATCTCTTGTCTCCCCTCTTAATTGTGAGTTTAGTAAGGAGTGTGGGATAAGTTAAATGCATGTGGCCATCTTCATTTTCGCCACTTTTGAAAGGTAGGCATTTTAGAGAGCCATAATGGTGATCTAGGTTTATTCCATAGGTAAAAACTAGCCCTAACCAGAGGTACTCCCTTAGGGTTAACTAATTTTGGTCAAAAATACACTTTAGGGTCACTTTTAACCCCTCTAAGGTATCCCTAAAATTCAAATCCGAGTTCCAACTTGATGTGATCCCTACAAGACATCTATATGCAAGTGGGATTAATATAATATCCTATAAGGTTAGGTGATTCTTTCCCAAGCCCTAAGTGACATGTCACCATCCACATGGACAACACAAGTGTCAAGTGACACCAAACAAAATATATATCACATTCACAATGACATGTCCAACAACAACATAAATTTTAAATTATTAACACACATTTAGATTACGTTTACAATAAAGATCACATTACAATGAGGTTTCAACCCCTGATTGGATTAAACCTTGGCTTATTCAATTCACATGTGTTTAGCCCTGATTCTCTGAATAATTTCATGGTTTTCTTTCCTGCACACTAAATTCGAGCATCAGTAGTCCAAGATAATAAAATCACATGCAATATACATTTTCAATTTATAATTAGTAACATTAATCAATACGCATAATTAAATTCCTAATTGAAATTTTCATACAAAAATATTTAAAACATAATAATTCCATAATCACCACGACATAACATCCATGAAATAGTCAAGTCTAATCATGATATGATCTTCTCATCAATTCACTAATCTAAACATATATAATCAAAATCAACCACATGTTCTAGGTTTAATCCATATCAAACTAAAATCCATACAATATAATCACCATAATAAACATAATATCTCAAGTATCTGTCAGGATGATCAAAGAGTATATCAATGTATCAAAATATAAAGTATCAAAATGTGATCAAGTAGTAAAGCTATGATGGGTCAGGGTGAGGCCTCACATCCTCCCCCACTAGGTATTTACTTCCTCCTGAAGTTCATCAAAAGATATGGGTACTTAGATCTCATCTGTGCTTCATCCTCCCATGAAGCTGTGACCTTATCATAACAATCTCACTGGACCCTAACCTAGTCCAGCTCTCAGCCTCGGAGTGCAAGGGTCCATATGGCTATAATATGAATGGGCTCTAGTGCTAGCTGTCCGTTTGGCTGCACCTGTGGCCTCTATGACCATGGAATGGTGCTCGGCCTGACGATTATCAACCGTTGCAAACACTCTATGGGATCTACCCATATCTCCAACTGTAGGCTCTGAGGTAGCCCCTCTCTGACCACTGGTTGACTGTCCCTGTGGGCACACTCTTGCTAAATGACCCATACCACCACAAGTGTAACATGACCCTCAGGTATGAATCTGCACTCCTTGTGTCCTAGGCTACTGTGACCCTCCGGTCCTACTAGAACCACTATATCCACCCCTAGAGGACTGTTGAGTCCTAGCTAGCTATGTCTGAGGGGTATGTATCTTATGATCCTATCTAGGGTCCTGAGATTGCCACTCTTTGGGTTTAGAGCCCTGATAACCCTGTGAATGCCTCTATCTAGAATTCTGCTGGGATCTCTGCTGCTGAAATTATTGGGAAGAGGGGTTTCGGTGCGGGGACCGATCTCAAGACTATTATCTAGTATGAATATCCTCAACTACAAGTGCCATCTCAACTGCCCCTCTGAATGTGGTAGAGAATGCTAGGCGTACCATGATCTGAAGAGACATATTAAGTCCCTTAATGAAATGGTGAGTACGCAGTTTCTCATCCTTCATGTAATCAACATATGGAAGGAGTTTAAAAAATTGACTCTCATACTGGTTCACTGTGAGGCCTCTCTGTTGGAGATCATGGAACTCCTCTATCTGTCTCTGTCTAAAATGCTTGGAGAGATATCTCTCATAGAAACAGGCCACAAAAGTCTCTCAAGTGAGTGTGTCAATACTCACTCCACCTATGGATACCTCCTGCTCCCACCAAGTGGAAGCCTTCTCCCATAGGAGATGGATTGAAAGTCATGCCTTTAGATTACTCCCATAAGGGCACAATCCAAAACATCTTTGTAAACTCTGTAACCAACCCTCTGCTACTGACCCATTAGTGGATCCCAAAAATAAGGGTGGCTGGAGTCATAATAACTCTCGGATCTCATCTCCAACATCTCTAGGGGGTCTCTCCCTGGCACATATCTCATGCTCACATAGTATTACAACCTGATGAACTGACTCACCCTCCTACTCATTATGACCCTCAACAGACTTGGGTGGGGGACTCCTACTCCTCTCTCTGCTAACTGCTCTATCATTCTCTAAAATATGTGCTTTCCCTTCGGGAATCTGCTACTGAACTATGGGTGGTAGTCTCTGCTAGATCACCCTAATCAGATTCTGGAGAACATCCATAATATCCTGATTAGGGTTCTGAGGTGGTGGAGGTGGTGGTGGTGGATCCTCTTGTCCTGCCCCCGCACGGGGAGCCCTACGACCTCTGTCTCATTAGTTAGCTCTGGTGATCGCAGGCATCCTACACAATGATTTATATTTTTGATTGAGTTGAAACATAATGGGTTAGGTTCCTAGTGTCGAAACCTGGCTCTGATACCAAAATGTCATGCCCAAAACTAGAGCAAAATATAATACAAATTTTTTTTTAAAATGCAAGTGCATACCATTAACAAGGGATGTATTTGAGGTAATGTGATATCATGGTATGGTTAGTCTTTGAGTAGCAAGGTATATACATAGGTTGAATTAGGGTTACTCCACATACATATGCAGAATTAGAGCATCAACTAGTCATATGGGTTACGTGAACACCTGGGTCAGGTTGATTTAACTCTAGTTTTATGTTTTAATTTATGTGTAGTATCATGATGATAGTCTATTGTTAAGAGTCATACGTTGAATTAGATTGCTCTGGTAATTGCTTTATTTCTAACCTTGGTTATAACTTATTCATAATATCCTAGTCCCAATTCTCTTTCGACCATTAACCACTAGTTTAAAATTCAATAATCAAAACCTAATCTAATCCTTATCCTTCTAAAAATAATTAAATTCTCCCTTATAAATTCCCATGCAACTATAGTCCTTAAATTCCTTAATAGAATATTAAATTAATCTCAATTAGAAAATTTAAATTGACCTCTAATCTCTTTGAAACACATGGGCAACACAATTCAATTTATCGTAATAAAATTAAATTAACATCTGTCTATACATTTTACATAGAAACTACATCTATTAATCAATAATTAACTATACAATTAAATAAACCATATCTAAACAAATTTACATGTTTTAAATAAAACAATAAGAAGTTAAATCCATAACATATTTACAATTATATATATTTCACATACAAACTAAGGTTTTAAATCTAGTATTTAAACTACACAATTTAAATAGAAAGTATATCTATTAAATGAGGCTACTTAATTCAAATAACATAAATAAGAATTAAATCTATTTAACTAACTTAATCTATCTAAATATAATGACCCATTTTAATTATGTACCTAATGGATATAATAGAATAATATTTTAATAAATTGTTCAATATCTAATTAAATCTAATAATGTTATCAAATCTATTAACTATCAACTAACTACCTATTAACTAGCTATAACCTAACCTACCTACCTATCTACTAACCTATCACCCTATCTACTCTCCAACCTATCAAGCCATCACATCCTATCCCCATCCCCCATGGCCCACTTGCCAAGTGGGGGGGTGTGAAATCCCAAATCCTTTCAAAACTTGCAAAATTTTTTTTGAGGAAGAAAAGGCTTAGCAAAGAAAGTCACGTGGAACAAGGATGGTGGGGGCCACTGAAAAGTCTCCCATCAAATGTGGTGAAGTAAACAAGTATAATTCGCATGAGGAGGGAAAGGTGGCATTAAAACCAAGAAAATGGAGAGTATGTGAAATATCCAAGGGTGAGGTGGGACCCATATTAAATCCCCCTATGCTAAACCATATTTAAACTCTTTATCTCTAGGGGTGTACATATATCCCCATGTCAGACCAAATCTGTATCGAATGGGGAAGGTCAAAACTTGGGTAAGTGATTTAATATCATGTCAGCCCCAAAATTTTGCATGGGGAAGAGAAAGGTAAGAGTAAATATTATTGTGGGGCCCACAAAAATGGATGAAGAATATTAAGTCTTCTAATGCATAAAAAGGGTGAATAATAGGGGTGTTTAGGGGGGTTAATAAAGGGGTTTTAGAGAGGGAATCTTAGAGGATATTCTCTATGTAAGTGGAGGGAATTAAATCCCTCCCCATACATTTTTCAGAGAGCTTTTTTTTCTATATTCTGGAAAATGTCATGGTAATTTTGGTTATATTTTCTACACATTGATATCATTGGTTTCCCTTTTTTTTTAAGATACATGCATGAATTTGATTATTTTTTCTTTTTTCCAAACATTATACAACTATAATTTGATTATTAATATTAGGTGATTGTTTTTATTAATATATTAATTTCTTTGACTTACTATAGTTAGTAAACTAATCTTTTTTTTTTAAGGATTGGAATTACAATTATTTTGAAGATGAGGTATTGATCTAGTTGAGGTAAAATTTAAGAATTCTAAAAGAAATATATAGTGTTCTTGGCTTGAAAATTTAAAGTCACATACATTAGAGATTTCAAGATTTAACAATCCACAAGGTTTACATGCTAAGAATATCATTACAAAAGGAAAGAGAGTTTTCACATTTTGCTTAACAAGCTTACAAAATAGACTTTATAACACTTAATAAAAATGATCCTCAATCACAAGGAGTAATCATACAACCATAAAGTTGATCTTTCACAACAATACCAAAATGAAGACTTCTTCCAAACTTTTTTACATCCAACTTGATTTCAAAAACTTGCAATAAAATATGAAGGGAACCATGTGAGCTCACCTCCCAACCAAGGCCTTAAAGAGACCACCCCCGAGCTTGGAGAACAAGACTAAACAAGGTAATACATTTCAATTTTCACAACTAACATATATGCACAACACAATAATTTACTCCCAAACAAGGTTTCACAAATGGGTTTTCCAAACCTATTAAAGTGGGGTGAAGGTGGGATTTTCCAAGGAGGAGAAGGCCATTTGCATTTTTTTCTTTCAAATTACTCAATAATATATTTTTCCATGCTTTTCCAAGACTTCATTGACATTCCTTCCATATACATATTTGGTCATTTCTAAACCAAAACAATATTTGCAACATGGCTTCATGGAGCCCATACTCCATGAAATTATCCCTCTTCTCCAAGAGAAGAGACTCTCACTTCAATGGAGATCTCAACTATCCCCTTCACCCAAGGCCACTTCTTCCCTTCTCAAAGGGTGAGTAACGCCTTAAGTCCCATGAACAACACTCCCAATCCAAAAGAATAAAAATTGATACAAAAATCTAATGCATTTCCAACCCAACACACAACAAAATTTACATACAACAACACTATACAAGATTACATACATGAACACCATATAAGATTTCATATTCATAAAACAATAACATCCAATTCTACTTACAAAAAACAAGCACTTCATGGAAAAGGAACCAACCTTCCAAATGTGTTATAGAAAATGAAACTTGAGAAGAGCCCAAATCCTTATCCTTCCTCTATCCAAACCCTAATTGTCTCTAAAATTAGAAAGTGGGTGAACACTCACTAAGTCTCCCAAAACCTTCTAAAAATACCTTCAAAAGTGTACTCAAGACCTAGCAATTAATGAGACATGCCCTCTAGTCCTTTTTCTTACCTCTTGTCTCTCCTCTTAATTGTGAGTTTAGTAAGGAGTGTGATAAGTTAAATGCATGTGGCCATCTTCATTTTCTCCACTTTTGAAATGTAGGCATTTTGGAGAGCCATAATGGTGATCTAGGTTTACTCCATAGGTAAAAACTAACCCTAACCCAAGGTACCCCCTTAGAGTTAACTAATTTTGGTCAAACATACACTCTAGGGTCACTTTTAACCCCTCCAAGATATCCCTAAAGTTTAAATTTGAGTTCCAACTTGATGTGATCCCTACAAGACATCTATATGCAAGTGGGATTAATATAATATCCTATAAGGTTAGGTGATTCTTGTCTAAGCCCTAATTGACATGTCACCATCCACATGGACAACACAAGTGTCAAGTGACACCAAACAAAATACACATCACATTCACAATGACATGTCCAACAACAACATGAGTTTTAAACTATTAACACACATTCAGATTACATTTACAATAAAGATCACATTACAATGAGGTTTCAACCCCTTATTGGATTAAACCTTGGCTTATTCAATTCACATGTGTTTAGCCTTGATTCTCTGAATAATTCCATGGTTCTCTTTTTTACACACTAAACTCGAGCATTAGTAGTCCAAGATAATAAAATCACATGCAATATACATTTTTAATTTATAATTAGCAATATTAATCAATACGCAGAATTAAATTCCTAATTGCAATTTTCATACAAAAATATTTAAAACATAATAATTCCATAATCACCACGACATAACATCCATGAAATAGTCAAGTCTAATCATGATTCGATCTTCTCATCAATTCACTAGTCTAAACATATATAATCAAAATGAACCACATGTTCTAGGTCTAATCCATATCAAACTGAAATTTATACAATATAATCATCATAATAAAAATAATATCTCGAGTCTCTATTAGGATGATCAAAGAGTGTATCAATGTATCAAAATATAAAGTATCAAAATGTGATCGAGACGTAAAGCTATGATGGGTCGGGGTGAGGCCTCACAAAATCAACTATAGAGAATTAATACAACCAATAAGGATGATACTCTTCCAGAATTGAGAAGATATTCCAGGCAGCAAAAATTTCTAAAAAAATTCTTAGATTATCAACCATTATTTTTTGAATAGGCAGAGCTTGAATTATTAATCTCTGAGCAAGTTGAACCGGCTAATTATAAAGCTGCTTGTCAGAACAACAATATAAATAAATTGATGGTCACTATGAAAGAATAAATGAGTTCACTCCAATACATTAAAATTTGGGATTTGTTCACTCTTCCACCAATTTGAAGATCACTTAGGAACAAGTGGGAGTATCAACTGAAAGATGAAGATGGAGGCAGTAAATTCTACAAGGCCAAACTAGTAGTGAAAGGGTATGATCATAAAAAGGGTATTGATTTCAATGAAATCTTCTCACCGAATCTCAAGATGACAAAAATCTGAACATGTTTGGGAATGACAACTGTATGGGATCTTGAGTTGGAGAAGCTTGATGTGAAAACTACATTTTTACATGGTGATGTAGAAGAGGAGCTGTATATGGAGAAAATTGAAGGTTTCATCAAGAAGGGACAAGAACATGTTTATTGCAAACTGCAGGAAAGTTTGTATGGGATCAAACAAGCCTCGAGACAATGGTATTTGAAATTTGATCAATTCATGATTTCTCACAACTTCATTAGATGTGAATCATATCCATGCATTTATTATAAGAAACTTCCTAATGGTGAGTTCATCATTCTTCTTCTCTACATTGATGTAATGTTGGTAGCTAGTACTAGTCCAAAGATTATTGGTGAGTTGAAAGCTCACTTTCTCACTATTTTTATCATTTCCTTTATAAACTATTCACAAAATCATACCTCTATACAAAGTTTGTAAAAGAACCCTCTCCAAATCTTCTCAAAACAAAGAATACACTTGGAAAATAAAACAATAAGTATCCTTTTAGGCGACAGTGGATATATTGCCTTGAAAGCAATAGTTGTGACCCCTTGAAAAAGTAGCAATACATCTTGTCACAACAAAAACCCTTCATTGAAATAAAATCTATGCTCTTCCTATATTTTTGGAAAATAAATATGATACAATTTTTTATCCAATGAAGGAAAATCACTCTATGAAGGAAAGAAAAGAATGGAACAAAACGAGGGATTAAGCTTTGTCGATTTGAAATACCCCTACCTCTTCCATACTCTTGATCAAAATTTGGTATTTCTTTCATTGAAGTGTTACTCTCTTGAATGAACTAGTTGTCGTCACCTCAAAATGATGGTTCCTTTTATTGAATCTTCTCTATTCATGATGATAATTCACTGTTCACTTGTCTTTATTGTTGCTTCTTCATGGAAAATGATGCTCTCTACCTATAAATTGTTGTCTACCTTTAGTTATGTGCTGCTATTTTTATAAGATTTTTGTTCATTGAATAGATGTCTAGAAACTCATAAAAATATGTATTTTGCACACACATTTTCTCTTCCTTTTATCTGGAACTTAACACTCTTCATAGACTTGGAGTTTTCTTCATTGAAACACATTGTTCATTCTTTAAATTTCCTCTTCCCCCTGTGCTGCAAGTATGTTAGGGCTTCATCTCCACTTTGCCTCCAAAATAGAGCATGAATTCCTTTTTGGTCTTTATCTAAAATGAAGGAAATTTTAATGTGAAGGAAATTTTGAAAGCCTCATTAATCTTTTAATATTTCCGCAATCATAAAATGGAGGCATTTGAAGTATTTTTTCCACTTCTTTCAACATTTAAAACCCTTTAGAACCTTTTTTTGGCAAAAGGTATATAACCTTAATATATTAATATTATAGAAATTACTTAATGTTTAATTCAAAAAAGGCTCTTAAGAACAAAATTTTCAACTTGTACACAACCTATGAAATGATCAACCTAAAAAACTATTCTATTACAAAGCACTAGATCATAGCATTTTTCAAAATGGCTCAGACATATCCCTTCTAAGGACCACCATCCCAGATTTAACTTTGAATCCATAAACTTCAAAATATTTTTTTAACAAAATTGTAGCTGATTATTCTCCATTTCGCTGCAAATTCCTCCAATAGTCTCAAAGTTAAATAAAATAAAATATTATGGCATATACAAATACTAGAATTTTACAATAGGTCAAATACCTAGTTAAGGATTTCAAAATGTGGATGAAAATTCAGGTTTATTCTTCCATAAGATCTGTTGGGTATTGTCGAACTTCCTCCCTTGGCTCATTCTGCACATTTCGGTAATTTGTACTGTCATTTGTTGGAATAATAGAAATGTGTGTACTGAGAGGGGAGGGGTGAATCAGTGCCCTTAAAAACTTTCAAACAAATCTTTGTAATCAAATGTTATGTTATAACCGACTGAGTAGATTGCATTCACCAAACATGTAATGTCACTACTAAAATGTAAATGCATGTAATGTAAACAATAAACATACATCAAATTTAAGTACACATGACACTAGTATTTTGGTATCGCAGAAAACCCCTATTAGAAGGTAAAAACTACGGTGGGGATGAGACCCACAAAACTTCACTACTGCAGTAAATAAAGTAGCCTGTTAAAGCTTACAAATATTGATCACTTCTGGTGACCTTACCCTATTAGGAATAACAATAAGATCGATAAGATCTACCTCATGTGAGGATTTAGCAACACAAAGTATGTGTACACTCAGTTATGAGATTTATACAAAGATGGTTAAGTCTGCTTTGTTAGGAGATTTTGGGATTGTTACAATTGTCAGAGAGTAACAAAGTTGTGTGATCTGAACAAATTATAATCTCTATATTGTGAATATAGATCCTTTAAGCGCATATAAAACTATCACCTTACTGTGAATGATAATACCTTATGTACTACTCGGTAGCCTTTCCTTTGTTCTAAAAACTTAATGCTTCAATGTAGTCCTTGTCCTAAAACCCCGTCTAATCTTTGATGTCCATAGTATGGTGGGTTCTTGATCATTACTTGATCAACAAACATTACAAAATGATATCGTAAAATTACATATATTAAACTTATTGACCTAATTAGGGTTTTAAAATATCTTACAAAACCTAAGATCAATGACATACAACATTTACCTTGATCATCTAATCATAGGAGATATAAACAATTAATGTTGTGAATCCGTAATTAATGTTCTTGTCGATCATTGTAAATCATTATCTTGCTTGGAAATTTTTTTTTATCTATATTTATGTGCCATTACAAACTTTTATATGACCACTAGTTCACTCGGTAAATACTATCTCTCGGTTCTTGATTTTCTCTATGTATCTCGGTGTAAAATGTATGCTCGGTGATCATTGCACTCGGTTAACTTTGTGCATGATCAGTGCACTCCATTAACTCTACACTTTGGTGATCATACCAACTGGTCTGTCTATGACTCTGTTACTAACTGGGTATTTGAATGCTTGAATAATAATGAAAACCTTCAAAGCTTATTTGGAATAACATTCTCCCCCTTTGGCATTAGTATCAAAACTTGTATATGTAGATGTAGTATACATACAACAACTGTAAATAGTGACTATACATAGTGACTATACATAGTGACTCCCCCTTTGTAGATGCTCTTTATATGCATATGTTCCCCCCCTTATATGCCTATATATATATATATATATTTTCCCCCTTTTTTTAAATTAATGACAAAAATAATAGACTTACAACTTGTGAAAAATGTTAGGATGGTCCTTCTGAAGATTTTTCAATACCTTCTCCCATTCCTCCTTTAGATGCTCAAGGGTCAAAATCTATAAGTTCAATTGAGAATGCATATCATATACGCTCTCTGTAACTGATAGCTTCGGGGTGGAAATCAAGTTCTTTTCCAGTGTCACATGCTTCTGCATCATAACCAAATGTGGTAGTAACATAGCTTGTAGCTCAGTTACCTGTTCTCTTATCTTGTCCTCTTCCTTATTTAATTCAAGTCTCAACCACTTTGTTTGTAGAACCTTGGTGTAATGCATCTGCAATGCATGTTTCTTGGTTGAAAGGCTGTTAGCACTATCTGTTAGATCTTTATCTAATTTCTTCATCTGTTCACTAAGCTTGGTAGTGAAGTGATCTAATGTGGATAACTTCTATAGAATTGTAAGGCCTTCAGTTATAACATTTTCTATACTGGTTACAAATTCTGATAGAGTTACCTTGTTTACCACCACTACTTCACTGATCTTCTCAGTAACCTTGTACTGAATCTTCCTTTCTGCTCTCTCTTCCAATTTCTGCTTGACATCAATGTCTGGATTGTTTATTGCCTCGGTGATAAATGCAAGCTGATAAATGATGGGGTTTGATTCATTGATGATTATATCAAGAACAACTTGTTGTAGAGTCTCCTTTGCAACCTCTAGCACTTGTACATTTTTATGTTATTGCATTAGCTTATCTTGTGCTACTTTTCGGGTGCATAATTCACCATATTTCCTAAGTGATTCAGGGTCAAGTGTCTTTGGATCATAGTGAGAATGTCTATGATTTCATCTAAAGTAATTTCATCATTTCTCCCTTTCTTCTTCTTCTTCTTCCCTTGTACACTTGATGAGGGAGATAGTGTTAGTGACAATTGAGCCTTTTTCTCAGTTTCATTCTTTTGTGACTCAATGGGTGTGATGCCTTGATGAGGTGCCTCGATAGCTAACCTAGTGTCATTAGTAGGAGTGTCTACTATCACTTTTTCTTTATCTTTACCTTTGTCTACAACATCAGTGGTTTCTTGAGGCACATCACCTTGTGTTTTTGCTCCACTATGCTTGGTCTCTTTACCTTGTGTATCACCCTTGTCTTCAATTGTGTTTGTGACCTGCTCAGGTATCTTGTTTTGTGCTCCATTCTCAATGTTAATAGCTTGTATCAGAATGGGAAAATTACCTGGTACCATTTCTCGGGAAACCTCTATTGTATATGTTTCATCTAAGGTCTCGGTAGGTCCAATTATCATTTCATCTTCTTTTCCCTTATCATAAGGATCACCTTTAGTTATATCTTCTATTGTGATCTCTGCATAACCTAGATTAGTTAATAGTTTAGGAATACCATCGAATACATTATCAATAGTTGCATCATCAATATCTATTGGTTCTATGCTCGGTCAATGTCCCTCGGTATTGACTGTAGATGCAATGTCCTCAGTTTCCTCGATTGGATTCAATAGATTGTTCCAAATCTTGGTTCCCTCTTCATCAAATTCCTTAAGATTCCCTTGAAGCATATTCAATGTTTGTGCTTTCTCAGGGAAATTTTTTGCATACTGTTTCATGATATCATCATTTTTTTCTACAGTGTAATCATCCTTAAGTAGGGTGAGAGATTCTTCTCTCATTTGTTTCTTGGTGTTGAGTGCATAAGTCCATCAGGATGATATTTTATCATACAAATATGTTGGAATATAATTAGCAAATTCAATAGGGACCTATTTGAAATTGATCATCATACCTATGATGGCTTCTTCAAGTTTATCCTTATTCTCGGTAGTCAGATATGCATAAGTGTGTACCTTAGGATGTCCTAACCTTCTGGTTGTCCTTATTGCTTATGCAATTTCATCAATAGTCTTTGGTACTTTGTTCTGCACAACCTTAAATTGATTAGTGTTTTCATCAGAATCATCCTTTTCATCTTTATTCCTTACATAATTCTTTCTCTGTCTTGGTGTTTTGTTCTTTGGTTTCCTTCTCTAATAAGTGAATTTCGGTGATGTCCTTGTAATATTTGTAACTCCTTTCTTCAAAGGTGGTGAATCTACTATCACCAACTGTGATCTTGTCCTTGGTGGAGACTCAGTCTTTATGCCTTTTCCATTTTTGGCCTTAGGTGCCTCTACTTGTTCTTCATCAGACTTGGTGGCATCAACATCTTGTTCTGGTTCTTCATCTTCAGCGACTAGAATCCGCTCCTCAGTATCCTCAACTGACTTATCCAGTTATTCATCAGTGATAACAAATTTTCTTTTTAGAGTCTTAACAATATTGGTCTTCTTCCTACCCATCTTTTCAACTTGAAGTCCAATTGATATTCGGGTCTGAGCTTCCTCAAATGTGCCAAATCTCTTGGCAGATTTGTCAACTGGTTCGTTAAGTAACTTCTCTATAGCTTCAAAAGCTAAATCAATATCTAGTTCATATTCCATCAGAGGTAACCATGTTGTCCTCAGTTGTACTTACTTGATGAGAGTAGTGTCAGTGTCAACTATAAAAAAAATTTCATCCTTGTATTTCTCTACCAACTGCATTTGTATTCTGGATCTCTTTTCCATCCTAGCTTTGAACTTTGCAAAATACTCATTCATAACAGGTTCAAGGTTTGTTCCTAGACTTGTAATAAAGTCATCTATTTGTAGTGTAATCGATCGGTTTATCTTCCATTTCACATTACCAACAAAGGGAAAAAAGTTCTGCAGATAGAAGAATGTACATAATAGGAGAGAACCAAACTTACACATATTAGATTTGGCTAATTGGATTGTTCTCATGTTCTCTTCAAGTTGTCTCTACAACAGCTCGGCTAGGTCAAGTTGTAAACCCTTCTTTACAATCTTGTAAGAAATGTCAACAACTCCACATGCAATGTTGTTAGGTCTGCTTGACTGGAAGATCTTGTATGCAATAACATACTCACCAAACCTAAGTTCACGATCACTGGTAGTGTTGATCTATAGACCTCTACCATCCCACTGGGCTCATGTAATATTTTTGATTTCAGTTATGGGTGGGTGCCTTAGGGATTTTGATTTATTCAATGTAAGATACCCGGTTACTACATGTATCACGTCTTTGCTGATCTTTTTCAGTTCATCCAACTAAAAATTTCTATCATGAACTCAGCTTAGTACAATGCGGATCCATTCGTTCTTGAATACCTTCAAGAAATTTAGGGCATTGGTTAACCCTTTGACCTCCAGATGTTTATGATCATCTTTTTGTTTACCATCTGTGCATAGTGACTGGTATGTTGATAGAAGCTCAAAATCCCCTATTTCACTAATCTGGTAGTGAATGTAAGCTCACACATCTTGAACTAACAGAACCCTAGGCAGTATTGGGGAGAACGTGCCTTTGTCATTGGGTTGGACTGCAACCCGAGGATGTATCTTGTAATTCGGTTTTGTGCAAGTAGAATTATTAACAAGAATTACCTTTTTCTCTTTATCCATATTTACCTTCATAGTTCCTGATGAGGACGCCATTGATTTTGATTTAGGGCTTCCATGAAAGAAATCAAATAGCTGGGTAAGTGAAAATGTGTACAATTTCTAACCTTTAACTGCTCAAAATGTGCTCATAATCTCTATAAAATCTTTGAAGTTCTCTGCTATGTATTCGATTTCAGTTTCTCTGCTCTACTTTGTGATCACTGTGTGAAAAAATGAGTTCACCTTGATCAAATTTATACCAAATAAATTTTGTCAGTACAATAAATGCTTGTCACCAACCAATCGGTAGACAAAAAAAATACTCGGTTAATACTAATGATACTTCAACTCGGTGAGTATACCAAATTCTCGGTTGCCTTAGCAACGTGGTTGTCTTACACATATTCACCAACTGCCATTACTAACTCGGTAAAGATTATCCGACTCAACTAGATCAAAGTAATCAAAAATATAATACCATATTGCATCTTAATTCATGCTAATTTGGCATTTGTACAATGAATATAAGAACTGATTTAAGATATAGCTTTAGAAAGAATAGTTCCATACCTACTTGTATTGCTTAGGTGGAGATGGTGGAATCATCTAATCCATTGGATGAGGTGTCACCGAATGTTGTTCTTGGTCCAACATTTTCATTTGATTCTCTCCTCCACATTTGATTTCTGATCCTCATGATTTCTTCAATTGTATTCCCATTTCCATAAGTATTTATTTTGTCTGCACAATCTCTTCTTAAGTGACCAACCTTATGGCATTGTGAGCAAGCCATACCAGAGTTTGACCAATTCCTAGACTTAGTTCTCCATTGTCTCATACAATTTTCTACTATATGTCCATATTTACCATATGATGTGCAACTATCCCAAGTGTTGTAATCCCAAGCATAATCATTACCTTGTCTTCTTGGTTGATTTGATTTTTCTTCTTGTCCTTTAGTTTTCCAGGTTTTCTTCATATTAGTCCTGCATGCTTGTGATGTATGACCATACATGTTGCAAGTCCAAAAATATTTATCCATGTAGGGTTTCTTCTGTGGTTTCTTCAACTTGGCTCTGCATTCATGTGCTTGATGTCCATGCTTATTATAGTTATAACAATTTCCATTTAATTTAGGAGATTTTCTAGAAATACCTTTTGCTTTGCTTCTGCAAACGTTTGATGTGTGGCCTTGTTTTCTATAGTGATGGAAATAGGGTTTCTTAGGCTTCAAATTTGAGTATACATTCCTTTTTTTAGCTTGATTTGATGATTCTACTTGCTCGGTATATCCTAATCTGGTATTATTGTTCAATGTTCTTTGAAAGTTTAGAAATTCATCCATTCTCTTAGTACTGTCTTCAGATCTCTTAATCACTTCATTATGTTTTTGTAGAATCTTTAATTCATTTCTTAGTTTTTCATTCTCTTCTTTCAATACACCAATGTCTTCCAATTTTCTAGCAAGATCAATATTCACTCAGTTTTCCTCATGACTCATAGCAACCACCTGATTGATGATCTCAAAGTAATGTTCAGTAAGTCTCATTATCTCAGATTCTTTTCCTTGTATCTTTTCAGTCATTTTCCTTCTGTCATCAACAACCATGTTTCTATCTTGTTCAACTTTCTTTGCATTGTTCAAGACTTCAAGCATTCTAACCATTTGTGTATCTTGACCGATATGTAGTGCTTTCACTTCTTCAATAAGTTATTGATTTCTCTTAGATAACTTTGATATGATTCCTTCGGATGCATCAGATATGCTACCAGATTTAGATCCAGATGTGTCAAATGGGTCATGAATCTCTTCTTCTTGATAATTAATCTCATGATAGAAAAGTGCCATGTCCTTTCTCTTAATCAACATCTCCCTAAATTTCTGCTTGGATTCTTTGTATTGTTCGACATAGATCTACAATTGTAACTTCTGATTTTCAATAGTTTTATCAAGTGTATACCTTTCGATTGTAAGATCTTTTATCTTTAGTGATTAAACTTTCTAAGCAATAGAACTAGATCTAATACCAATTGTTGGAATAATAGAAAGGTGTTTACTGAGAAGGGAGGGGTGAATCGGTACCCTTAAAAAATTTCAAACAAATCTTTGTAATCAAATGTTTTTTTATAACTGACTGAGTAAATTGCATTCACCAAACATGTAATGTCACTACTAAAATGTAAATGCATTTAATATAAATAATAAATATACATAAAATTTAAGTACACATGACACTAGTATTTTGGTATCGTAGAAAACCCCTATTAGAAGGTAAAAACTATGGTGGGGATGAGACCCACAAACCTTCACTACTGCAGTAAATAAAGTAGCTTGTTAAAGCTTACAAAGATTGATCACTTATGGTGACCTTACCCCATTAGGAGTAACAATAAGATTGATTATATCTACCTCATGTGAGGATTTAGTAACACAAAGTATGTGTGAACTTGGTTAAGAGATTTATATAAAGATGGTTAAGTCTACTCTGTTAGGAGATTTTGGGATTGTTACAATTGTTAGAGAGTAACAAAGTTGTGTGATCTGAACAAATTACAATCTATATATTGTGAATATAGATCCTTTTAGTGCATATAAATCTATCACTTTACTGTGAATGATAATACCTTCTATACTTCTTGGTAGCCTTTCCTCTGTTCTGAAATCTTAATGTTTCAATGTAGTCCTTGTCCTAAAACCCTGTCTGATCTGTTATGTCTATAGTATGATGGCTACTTGATCATTACTTGATCAACATATATTACAAAATGACATCGTAACATTACATATATCAAACTTCTTGACCTAATTAGGGTTTTACAATATCTTACAAAACCTAAGATCAATGGTGTACAACATTAACCTTGATCATCTAATCATAGGAGATATAAACAATTAATGATGTGAATCCATAATTAATGTTCTCCTTGATCATTGCAAACTGTTATCTAGCTCAACAAAAAGTTGTTGCCTAGATTGATGTGCGTTTACAAAATTTTATGTGATCGCTGGTTCACTCGGTAAATAATGTCTCTTGGTGCTCGGTGTTCTCTGTGTATCTCGGTGTAAAATGTGTGCTCAATGTACAATCCTTCTCGGTAAAGTTTGTATGCTCAGTGATCATTGCACCCGGTTAACTCTGCCTATGATTAGTGTGCTCAATTAACTCTACACTTCGATGATCATACCAACTGGCCTGTCCGTGACTTTGTTACCGACTATGTATTTGAATGCTTGAATACTAATGAAAACCTTCAAATCTTATTTGGAGTAGCACAATTATCCTCAGCTTCCACCTGCACAACTACATCATTTAGGTCAGGGACTGGTTGAGGGTCAACAATCAAATTCTCATTGTCCAACAAAATTAGCAACACATTCACTTTATCTCTAATTTTCTCTACCAATTTTGCACCCAATGACCTTATGTTCCTATATAAGGTCCTTTTGATGTATCGATAATCCTGAGTCTCCAAGGAAATTTTTATACTTTCATACAGTGCAATAAAGGAATCACCTTCCAACAGAGACTCCCAAGGATAAAGACCCCCAACATGGGTTTTACCCTTTTGAAGATCATATTGTTGAACCACAATGAGAAATGAATCTTCAGGTAACACCCCATCTTTTACCACCTTTCTCACAATTAACTCTAAGGATGATAGAGATTGAAAAAAATCAAGGGAATTAGATAAAAATACAAATATCACCTGGCTTGGGAAAATTATTCTTCTTGCAATTAGTGAAAGGACTTCCATGCCAATAATGCATTTCACATTTTGCCTAAATTGGTAACAGTGCATTTTGAACAGGGCTTTAAGATCCTCATCTGTAATTGCCCAACAAAAGGCCTTTCATTAGGAAATGGAGGAACACAAACACATAGATTTCTGGGCAAGTATTCCATATGGTGAGTTTGGTACAACTTACATCATAGACAAACTTTGATCTCACCTTCCTTTTTTGATAATGACCCTCTGCTTCTTATTGCAATCGTTGAGATGAAAAATCCCACAAAAAACTTATTTAAGAAGAAAGAAAACTGTTAGGATGCCAGATAATAAATTCACCATATATATAATCTTATCATGACACTTGGCAGAAAAATTTCTTATCCCTTGCAATCAATACAAAAATTAGTTAGTTCAAAAATGTTTGTGATCCATGTCACACTCACAAAACTACCTAAAAATCTTCTTTTCTGGGCTCTGAAATTTGGCAATATGTCTATTCTATGTCCTGACTACATGCAATCCATCTATGTCACACATGCAATGTATGTAATGTTGAGGTGTGATGCACAACTATTCCTTCTCCAAGACATTTGGTGCAAGATAACACTAACTTCATAATCACCTTGAAAAGACTTACATAATCATTTTTTCGTCGGTGTTAGTTTAATGAATAATTATTAATCATAAAGTAAATATTAACACAATTTATCATATTAATGCCATCTGCAAGTGGAAAAAGAAGTCAACCCGTGAAGTTCTTCACAATGATAGCATTATTTTCATCAATCCAGATACAAATTTATAACTACATCAACCCCTTTAAATTAGGCAAATTCAAATTTTGAACTGCATTACTTCAGTATCCCATGTGTTCTACATGGCTTCTTAATCATCTATTTACTCAACTTCTCCTTGTGTAATTTTTGCTGTCGTATTTAAAAATACTTTTCACTACCCACTAATAGTGAGAATCCCTTTATCTATTTTTTTCTCACACATTTGTTTTTTGAACTCAATAATCTCTATCAAGTGAGGAAAATCATCCCACTTATTGATCCCATTCAAAGTATCTATTTATTTTCCATCCCCACCCATGTTGGAAAAAGAGTTTTCATGTTTATTGCATTCTCTATATGTGTGTGACTAGATGTAATTTTCAAATGATTCTAAAAGTTTCCAGAGACTTGCTGTAGGATATAATTCAAATTCCAATTACAACTTTTCTTGCATTTACAATCATCTATGATGACTAATGAATCACCCTCAACATGAATGTTCTTAACAAATAGTCTTTTGGCTAGAATTAGTCCCTGCAACAAAGCACTTTCCTTTGCCACATTATTCGACCCTTTGGGAAGACTGATTGATTTTCCTACTATTAAGGTTCTTGATCCATCTCTAATGCAAAGTCCCACACTTGATACTCTTGGGTTTCCCCTTGCTACCCCAACAAAATTTAATTTCACATAGTGTTGTGTTGGTGGGTGCCATTTAATTTGGGACCTATCTACTTTGGGTTACAACAGGGGCATTTGACAACCACTGATAGGTAAAACAATGTTTCTTTATTGTTGTAATAATCAAGCATCCCATGTTGTAAATGATGAGGTGTAATTTTAATGATTATAAATATATGAATTAAAACTTTATATATGGGAGGGTAAGAGATGGAGCGAGAGCGGTCTGGAGGAGGGGAAAGGGCAGGAGGAGGTTTTTTGAATTTGAGCATAGGAGGGAAGCTGGGAGATGATGGATCTACAGTGGGATCAATAACATAGAAATCCATAATCACTATTAGGTTATCGTCAGATGAAAGGGAAAAAGCTGGAGGGTCAACCCTGGCTCTGTCCAGCAAGGACGACAGCCCTGTCATGGGGCCAGAGAAGGAAAAAATAAAGAATCTAATGGTTGATAATGAGACAACTAATCTGATAGATGGTAAGTCACATGGCTTTTCCTCGAATCTAGGTAAGGGAAAATGGTCGGGTCTTTCTGAGATAAAACCCTCTGGAAAATCATCCTTCCCAAAGGTGAATATTTTATCTGATCCTACCAAGGGAGATTTTGGAATCATCATTCCTGACCCGAGTGTTGATCACACTATGTCAATAATGGCCTCTACTTTGGTTGGAAAGTTATTGGGTCCAAGACTGAATATTGACATAGTAAGATCATTTGCTGACAAAAAATGGAGGTTAAAAGGCCAGGTCGACATAGCTACTATGCCAAAAGGATTTTTCTTATTTGAGTTCTCCAATGGGGAAGATTTATCTAAAGTTTTGTTTGGTGGTCCTTAGATGATGGGTAAATCCTCTCTATCATTACAGAAATGGATGACAAGCCTTGACTATAATGATAATCTTTTCTCAGCTGCTCCAATATTGGTTTTTCTTCCGAGGATGCCTCTGGAATACTGGCATGAGGATATTATGGTAGCTATTGTTGGTACCTTTGGGGAGCTTCTCTCTATCGACCCAATGATAGCTGCAAGGACTAGATAAGTATATGCTAGGATTTGTGTGAACATACAGCAAAATGCGGATCTTCCACAAGTTATCACACTAAACTTGAAGTTGGGATCATGGAAGCAAGAGGTTGAATATGAATCGTTGCCTTTTTCTTGTTTCATAGGCAAGAAATTAGGTCACTAGGCAAAACAATGCCCTCAAAAACCCCAAAAGGAAAAAATTAAGGGGCATGATCAAAATAAGAGTCAGAGACTGGAATGGAAGAAAAAATAGAAGCAACTGTTCCTTCAAAGATATTTGAAGAGAAGAGGGATTAGAAAACTAAAGATAATTATGAAGATAAAATAGAGAGCCATCAATAGGAGAAAAAAAGGGAAACCCTTACTGAAAAAGAATCAGAAAAACAAGAACCAGAAGAAAGGAAAAAAGAGTCGACTAGTCTAGAAGGCAGTGTGGAACATTTCAATGAAGTTGAAACACAAAAGGATCCAAGGGTGGATAATAGTGTGGATTTACCCAAAGAGCAAGAGATAATAGTTGATTCAAGGGTGGAAGATCGACTGATTAGGCAAGATAATGTCCTAAAAACTCAAAAATTAGAGGAAAGTCAGGCATCTAGCAAAATAAAGACCATGATTATAACTCTCCAAAAAGAGAAAACAATAAGGATCCTCAAGAGATTGATCCATTGGATAACATGGAAAACAAGGAAGAAATAGATTCACAGGATAAGGAGAATACTTGGACAAAAGTGGGAGACTCAAAGAAAGGATCAGGAAAGAAATTTGAGAGTGCTATGATGGGGATACCTATCTTGAAGTCGGCTAAAAAGAATGGGGCTCAGAATCAAGGAAGAGTTCAGACAAGAGGAAAATAGAAGGCTGACACTGGCACTCCAAGACAAGATAGAGGAAGGAAATCTGATAAAGTCCAGAGGGAAGAGGAAGAGAAACAAAATATTGCAGATTGTAAACAACTCACCATCCGTCAGGTTTGTTCTCCAACCCTTAAATGAAGATCATTTCATGGAACATTAGAGGACTAAATGGTCCTCATAAGCAAGATGTAGTTAGGAATCTAGTAAGAGACTCTAAACCAGATATTCTGATGATACAAGAAACTAATATGTTAAAAGAGAATACTGTAAAACTGAACTTGATTAAAAATGGGGGCATTTATGGAAGTAGCTCTGATGGGGCCTCTTGGGGGTTGGCCATTTTTTGGAATCAAATTTTCTATAGTTGTCAGCTTTTGAAAGAAGACAAAAACTTTCTAGGTGTTAAAGTCTTCAATTTTAAGGATAATTTTTCCTGGATTCTTATAAATGTCTATGCTCCAAACACAAAGTTAGGAAGATTTAAACTTTGGAAGAAGTTGCATGATTTTAGGGAAACCAGTACTGAGACCAACTGTATTATCATGGGGGACTTTAATACCCCTCTGAAGCAGGAAGATAAAAAGGGAGGGAATAATACCCAAGTGGAAAGCAGGGTTGATTTGATGGACTTTATTACTAATGAAGGATTGTTGGATGTTGAGATGGAAGGTATAAACTATACTTGGTCTAATCAAAGAGTTGGTGCTAATCTTATCCAAGTCAAGCTTGATAGGGTGCTCATCACCCTGGATTGGTATACTAAATTTTCTTTCTCTTTATATTCTCTTTCTATAATTGGCTCGGATCATTTCCCTATTGCCTTTTCTGCTATCACCTTTTCTGGTAAATGAAATGCGCCCTTCAGATTTGAGAAGATGTGGCTTGACCATCCTGATTTGGAAAATAAAACACAGGAATGGTGGAACATAAAGTGGATGGTATAACAATGTTTAAAGTGGTAAAGAAAATGGCCAATGTTAAATTCAAAGTGAAACAGTGGAACTAGAATATTTATGGGGATATTTTTAGTCAAAAAATAAGATCCAAATAGATCTAAAAGAAACTCAGGAGGAAATTCAAAGAAATGGTCTGATTGAAATTATGAAAGCTAAGGAGAATCAAGTTCTTGCGGACTATCATAATATAATTTTTAAGGAGGAAACTTTCTAGAGACAGAGATCCAGATCTCTATGGCTGAAGTCAGGAGACAAAAATATTAGATTTTTTCATCTTACAGCTCTGAAACATAAGGCTATTAACATGATTCATTCCTTATCTACAACAAGAGGTATCATCTCTAAAGAAGAGGAGATAAGGGAAGAAATGGTGGGGTATTTTGCTACTCTTTTATCCAAGGATTGTAACCTTTTCATGGAAGAAAAGGAAACACTTATTGCTTCAATTCCTAGTAAAGTGTAGCCCCTGACTAATGCCTTTCTCAAAGATATCCCTTCAGATCTTGAAATTAAGAAGGAATTTTTCTCCTTTGAGGGAGAAAAATCCACAGGACTCGATGGTTTCTAGTTGATCTTCTTTCAACATTTTTGGAGCATTATAGATAAAGATGTCTGCTCCACTGTCAAGGAGTTCTTTGGTACCAAAAATATCCTTAAGGAACTCAATTCTACCTTCATAGTCTCATACCTAACAAACCTAGAGCTAATACTATGGATGGTTTTAGGCCTATCATCCTCTGTAACTCCTTGTATAAAGTCACATCAAAGGTGCTCACTTCTAGAATCCTGAGTTTTCTGCCTAATCTGATCTCTCCCCAATAGAATGGTTTTTTCTCAAGGAGATAGATCCTGGATTCTATCATTGTTGTTCTTGAGAATATTCATTCCTTAGAATCATCCAAAAAAAAAATGTTCTTGATGAAGCTGGACTTGTCAAAAGCCTATGACAGAGTTGATTGGTCTTTTCTTTCTAAATATTATTATCTTTTGGATTTGATAAGGATTTGGTTAGATTGATTATGCAATTGGTTACTACTATTTCCTCCTCTATTTTAGTTAATGTAGGTTCTTCTCAATTCTTTCATCCTTCTAGAGGGTTGAGGCAAGGAGACCCTATTTCCCCTATCCTTTTTGCTATCATGGCGGAAAGTCTAGGGAGACACATTAATAGTCTAGTGTCTGATGGCCAAATAATTGGCCTCCAACCTTCTTCTGCTAAACAGAAGTGCTCGCATGAATAGTTTGTTGATGACACTGTCATTATGGGGGAAACCTCAATCAAAGAAGTAAGGAATATGAAAAAGGCTCTAAATACCTACACTAATGCTTCAGGTCAATCTATAAACTGGGAGAAAATCTCCTTATACTTCAGTAACACTCCTGAAGACAGAAAAAGAAAAATTTCCACTATTCTTTGCTGTAAGATAGGGAAGTTTCCATCCTCTTATTTGGGCCTCCCTTTATGTCTGAAACCTGATGATTCTTTTTGGAATGGTATCTTAGACAGATTTCTCCATAAGTTGGTTGGTTGGAAAGGAGCGAATTTGAGTCAAGATGGTAAAGTTCAAATTTGAAATCCACTCTCAAAAATCTTACAGTCTATGCTCTTAGTCTCTTCAAAATCCCTCAGAAGTATGCCGACTTGATTGAAAAAATTCAAAAAAGATTCCTTTGGTCTGGAGTTGAAGAGAATAAAAGGCTTAGTCTTTTTTCTTGGGAAGTGGTTTGAAAAATGAAGAAACATGGAGGGCTAGGCATAAGAAGTATAAGAAACCCTAATAAGGATTTTCTTTCTAAACAGTGTTGGAGAATTTTTGAAGAGGAAAAGGAATGGATCATTATCCTTAAGAGAAAATATCAGCTTTACTCCTTAGATGAAAATTTAAGAAACCCTTTGGATATCCATGGTTCTTTCATCTGTTATAGTATCTGTAAAGGTAAGAATCTAGTTTGAAAGGGGGTTAGATGGAAGCTAGGAAATGACAAGAAGATTAATTTTTGGAAAGACAAATGGCTGAAGGAAACTGCCCTTAATGAAAATCAGGAGTGGCTGCCTACTATTCAAAATTGTAAAGAGACTTTTGGGGAAATGGTTTATGATTACTAGAACAACAAGGACTGGATTGTCTTGGCTCCTATAGATGAAAGCCTTAAAATGGTGAATAAGCAACTTAATCAATGGTTCTTAAGAGTTGATGAGTATGATACCTTGATTTGGGGTCCTGAGGAAAATGGAAAATTTTATGTTTCCTCTGCTTCTTCCCTTCTTTCAGCCTAGGAAGATAGTCCTTTCTGCTCTCAGGTATGGAACTAAAAGCTTACTCCTAAAATTAACATGTTTTTCTGGTTGCTTGTTCAGCACAAAATCCTCACTTTGGAAAACCTTTGCAAAAGGGGCTTTAATTTTCCCAATAGATGTATTCTATATTGTAATGAAGCTGAATCCTGTAAATACATGATGATCCAATGTTCCTATACTAGAAAGGTGTGTGATTATATCTTCAATCAGATTCATTTGGAATCGGTGAAACCTCAAAATATTCAGGATCTTGTTATCCAATGGTCCTGCCCTTTCACTGGTCAAGAAATTAAATCTCCCTGGCTCTTGTTTCTCCCCCACTTCACTTGGAGAATATGGAAAAAGAGAAATAATAGAGTTTTTAGAGAAAAACTCACTCCTTTTGAGAATGTTGCAAATCAAATTAGTAGAAGCTTAATGGAAAATTTCAGAAGTACTCTCCCTAGAGACTCTTCTCTTAAAGATAATTCTCAGAACTTCAAATAAATTTTGAAATGGAACCTTCAGGTTCAAAGAAACAAAGATTCTAACTCCAGAGAAAACACAATATGGACTGCTCCACTGAGGGAATGGGTTAAAGGTAACTTCAATGGTGTAGATAAAGGTAATCCTAGAAGGGATGGAGGGGAAGGTCTTATCAGAGATTGGGCTGGAAATTGTCTAGAAGTTGTGGCTGCTCCTCTTGGAATCCAAACTAACCATGTTGCAGAAGCTATGGTAGCTTTTCAAGTTGTGCTTTTAGCCAAAGAGATGGGTTGTTTGAAACTCTGGTTGGAGGGGGATTAATAAATTGTATTAAATGAAAGAATAAGGCTTCATGGACAATAGCACATATTATTGATAAAATTAACAATACTTTTCAAATGTTTTAGGAAATTTATATTTCCCATGTATATCATGAAGGAAAAAAGCCTGTGAATGGTTTCGCCAATGTGGGGGGCCATAATGATGTAATCCAAATTTGGAAAGAGGAAGCGAATCTCAATACTGATATTTAAAGTCTTATCAAGTATGATAAGATTAATCACAAGGAAGACACAATTAATAATAAAACTAATAATGAACAGAACACTTAAGCTCAAGGGTAATGATAGCTATTAGGAGAGGGATGCAAAAAATATGAATGATTTAACCTCACACGGATTGTGGGTTATTTCTTGCAAAGTGAAAGATAGATTTCAGAAATGATTTGTTTTCATGACAGCAAGAACTCTGAAAGTGCAGAACATATCTGAGATAATGGGAGGTGGTTTGAGAAGGGAGGAGCCGAAGGATTGCACAAAATGGAAATGGGAGAAGAAATTTTGGAGAAATCTGAAGCGAGGTGGTGTGACACCATACATGGAAAGATTGCACGGTTCTGATATAGAAATAACAAGAAAATTAGCAGCTGGCTGGGTTAATGGCAATGTCAACCTGTGGGGTAAGTCTTTCATGCTCACACTGAGATAACGGGCTTATCTATAGAAGGTATGTAATTTTATAGGGATAACAAGCGTATGGGATCTCAAGCTTTTAAGCTTTTTCCCAAATTTGAAGATGAAGAAGCCCTCTTGAGTAAAGGGTCTAGAAATTATGTTGACATAATGAAGATTAAGAGTATATGGGCTAATATTTTGAATATTATGATAGAGTATTTCACTCTAGATGGGCGTTACTCTAAAATTTACAATATTCATTTCTTTTGGTCAATCATTTCAGACACAAAAAGAAATTTTTGTTTCATTTTTTCTTTCTCAGCTAGAACAATAGCATTATGGAGCATAGGAAAAAGACCAGCTCTCCTATGCTTCATGTAGGGCTAACTCTACTTATAGCTGATTATGCAAGGAATAAAACCCTAGATCCTATTCCTAAAATGATTAAAGGGAATTTCAAGAGAATTCAAATGGAAGGGAAAATGGTGGATACTAAGAAGAGGGAAAGGAGACAAAAGAAGGAAAATCAAGATAGATCTGAGGAAGAAGAAGACCATACCCTCTCCTCTTAGGTTAAGGAGGAAGAAATAATATAGGGGGGAACATGGAGGAAGATCCTTTGAATGAGGAGGAGATCCTTGTGGATGAGGAAGAGGTTCTGAAAATAGAGAGAGAGAAAGATGAGACAAAAGAGGATGCTGATAATAGGGACAATGAAGAAGATAATCAAGAGAAGGAGGAGAAAGGTGAAAAGGATGAGGAGAAGGAAAAAGAGGGCAAAGACAAGGACCCCTTGAATGAGTAGTTGAATCTTAGGTCTGACGAAAGTAACCAGAAAAAATAGAAAAAGGGAAAAGGAAAGCAGAGATTTGTGGGGTTTGATATAGACGACAAAATCCCCAAAAGAAAAGAGGATCATGGTGCTAATATGGAGAAGTGGAATTAGAAAGGACATGAATGAGATGAAGCAGCACCTGAAGGACATGGAAGAAGCCATGGATCCCTTTAAAGCTAAGCTAGAAAAGCTGGAAAAAGACCTTTTGATGAAGGTAAATAATAACAACTTGAATGATGAGACAATGGCCAAAATTACTACCCTAGTGGAGGACAAACTGAAAGACATGAATGAAAAAATTATCCACAATGGGCATATGATAAGTGTTATTCTTAAGCACAACAATGAGGTACTTAAAGTCTCTATTCTTAACCTTAAGGCTTTGTATGCCTATCTAGAGAGTAGCATGCTAGAGAACACGACTATCATGATGGAGGATAATGCTGGGAGATTGGGCCCGGGGACCAAAACAAGAAGCGACCTCAAAAGGAAACTCCCAAAAGTGCCCAAGGAGTTGAAAGCTCTAAAAAATTCCATTGACATAATAGAACATCTACAGAAAGAGGCTAAGAAAGCCTTAAAAAGTATCAAGTAGTTTCCCTTTTTGTTCGATGCTGGTAGTTTACTGGTAGTTGTGCTAGAAAATGTTGTTTGGCTACTTCTTGTAACTCTTTTTGGGATTCTTTTTGGGTTGGATGGGGTCCTGATTTTTTTTGTGTAGAAGGCTTTCGATGTTTGTAAGGGTTGTTGTTGTTTATCTTTCTATGCTATAAATGGTTTTGGGGTCCATTCAAAACCTGTATTTACCTTAATCAAAAACAACTTCGGATATGGATCTATCTATTAAATATTTCACTTTCTCTACCCCAGATACCTCCTTCCTAAAAATTCTTTTATTTCTATCCAACCAAGTTGCCCATATGACCATAATAAGGGTGATACTCCAAATACTAGCACAAAATGAATTCTTATATAACTTAGGCCATGATTGAAACCAAACCCACAATGAGTTTGGTATTGGTGTAATTAGCTTAGTTTCATCATGACATAGTTCCAACATTGTTGAGAAAATGTGCATTGAATAAATAGGTGATCCACATTCTCAAAATCTATGCCACAAAGTACAGATTTGAATGGCTCCAAAATTTGCAATTTGCATATTCTATCACTGGTTAATATTGTTTTTCTAAGTGTAAGCCATGCAAAATTGTTTGCTTTAGGTAAGACCATCCCAATCCAACAAAAAGAGTAAGACTTGTGAATTTGCCTTTGATTCTGAATGCTCTATATAGCCTTGTATCCCAGTTTAATTCTAGGGGGAGGATGTGATGCCCCTCCACATGCACTACTTTATTCATATGAGATATTTTATGATTTTGATACTCCGATAGACCTATTTACATGCTAGTAATCATTAGAGATTATTAGACACGCTTGGACATTTTATTATTTTACTAATTCATGCTTTTTATGCACTTATCTTAATGATGATGCTTATTATATTATGTTGATTATTGGGATTCATGCATATCTTTTATGAAGATTTATTCCATAACATTAAATTTTGGACTAACCCCTATGCTATGTGATTATGTTGTTATCCATCTGTTACCACCCACTCTTGTTTCCTCGTGTTGGCTCTCTCCACAAGAATCCCCTCTAAACTTTTGTCGTTGCAAGTGTTAAAAAATCCTAAACTTGTTTTTCTTACCTCTAACACTTTGAAAATACACCTAGCATGTTGAACTTGAACTTTGAACTATCCTTAGTTCAAAATTTTGAGTTCATTGTCACCCTGTGGCGTGTTCATTTTTTTTGAAACTATGCAATGTCAGCGGCAAGTTATCCTTAGTTCAAGATTCTAAGTTCAATTGTAGTTTGAGTCTTGTAGCCGCTTGTATTGTTTTTAAAGCACGACAAGGGGCAGTCCTTCTTAATAATCATGCAAGTTGAACTTGAACTTTGAACTGCCTTAGTTCCAGGTTCAAAGTTCAAAAGATTTTTGCCACTTGGTCATCGAAAAACATTGGTAGTGAGGAGATTGATGTGACAGTTGGTAGAAATAGTTTAACCGGTATGGGAAATCAGTGATAATCATCATTGAAGTGACATTGTAAAGATGGTTTGATCATGTGAAGTTCAAGATTTGATGTACTCATTTGATTAATTTTTTGTCTGCATTTACTTGACATAATTCTCGACTCTCACATTAAATGCGTATCCTTCACAATCCTTTTATCAAGCTGTTATAAAATGCCTCTTAGTTTCTCTTTCTCAATTATGGTTATTCGCCGTGCTTGAAGAGGTAATGCTGCCCAAAATTCTCCTTCTTCTCGAGAAGTAAAACAATTCCAGATAGTTGCAGGTCAGTTATTTCCCCTCAAATGTTTTCTCTTAAATGTTTCATCGAGTAAGTTTTCTACGATTTTTCTTTGAATCGAGTGCCTGCCTTTGTTTTTTGTAAGTCTCTGGTTTGTTTTAGTTATCATTTGCTACACCATGAAAACCTCTGTTCCTATTGCCGGTCATGCCCCAAACCTAGTATGCTCTCTCCTCGCTTTCAAAGATACTTCTATGCCTTCCCAAACCTTAAGAGAAATTAGGGAAAAAATCAATAATCCTCCCAATGATTCTGTGATGACCAAAGTAATTGACAGCGGGTTAGCAAAATAAGCCACTTTTCCTGTAGCAGCACCATGCCCAGAATTAGTGATAGAATGTGCATTACACTATAATAGAGAGGAGAGATGTATAAAGAAGATGGACAAAAGCCCTCTTGTTTTTATAAATAGAGATGTTATTCAGAAAGCCATGCGTATACCTGAAAAGGAGCCATATGAGGCATGGACAATAGCTACCTCCCAAATTGTATTTTCTAAGAAAAATCAGAGATATAGGAATCAAATAGCACAAAATTGGTTATTAAAGTCATAGGCAAGAGGATCTAGGTTTCCAAAGCCCCTCACTATTGACCATTTTAAGCCCGAGGTTGTAGATTTAGTAGTGCTGCTAAATAGACTGAAGGGAAATCAACATGCATATGTGTGGCATGATTGGATGTATTTTTATATCCAGGTAACCCTAGGAGGGTAGAAATTTATTAACTAGGCAGAGGATATAGCGGATGAGCTTCATCGCCAGTTGGCTAATTACTCAGGGAGAAATGGGTTCTACATGGTTTCCTACTTGTTTTATGATCTTGCATGTACTAAGGAGTGGAAAGGCCTCTTTAAAGAGACATTCATCCTTGACATAAAGATTTATGATTTCCACCCTCATTTGCAGGAGGATTCATACGCAAGTAGCTTCATGAATTTTAATGGCATATTCTCAAGGAGGTTAGTGTTTGAATTGAAGGACGTTATAGAATAGAGGCTATCAAAAGGAGCCAGAGATTTTGTGAACATCTACAAAAGCTACTTCATTCAGTTCATAAGGTTCACATATATAAGAGTAGGTGGATTCAATGGGGAACCCTTCAAGCTTCCCAGGTATGCCCTTGATAGTCTGGTTATTATGGAGGTAAGTCACCAATTGGCGCAAGTACACAGAAAACTAAAGATGCATTAAAATTAGAATTAGAACTAAAGAAGTTAAACTTGAAGAATTTTGAAGCTAGGAAGGATTTTGATGTTAGAGGTTACGTAGCTCAGCATTTTGGCCTGGTAAATGAGTTCCATCATATTCCAACAATGGAGGACTATTGAGAGGATTGTGCTAATGACCAAGAGGCAATCAGAAGAATATGGTCTAGGTTCACACTCAGAAAGATTGCTTCACCACAAATTGATTTAGATATCATAGGAATAGAAGAAGGGGAAGATGATGAAGTAACAAGTACAAAGTATGAGAAGAGATTTAAACATCAGCCTCTGCCTAAAATTGATTGGGGTATAGAGGAAATAGATAGTATCCATATTAAAACCCTTATTTTTATTAATAGAACAAAATACTGGATAGAAAGTAAAAGACCCTCCAAAAAGGGAAAACATAACACCAGGGGGGCTAACAAGAAACAATCTGTAGCTAGTCCTAGTCTTATTTCTAATGATATTTTTCCCATTGCAGGTTCTGAGAAGTCTAAAAAGAGAAAGGCCCCATCCAAAGTTAAAGGTGAGACAAAGGAAGAAGATTTATCTGCTAAGCGGTCCACAAGAGTCATGCACCCTAGGAAATAGAGTCCCAAGGAAATTGAAGAGAAGGAAGTGATTGAAAAGGACAACATGGATATTGATCAGGATCCTCAACATTCTCCCTTGAAGCTAGAATCCAAGCCAAAAGATCAGCATCCCTATGTTGAATAATCCTCATTGGTCATAGAAATGACCTTGCAGAACCCACCCTCAACTCTTAGTTGGCTGGAAACGTCTATCAACAATAAGAGAAATGTCCTGCCTATCACTCTGCCAGCAGAAGATATGGTAAGCAAGTGCCTGGGCACCGTAGTGAAGCCCAAAAGGATGAATATAGAATCCAGAATCACTGTGGATGAAATAATGGGGCATTGGATAGTAGAACATTTGGCTCCTAAAAGGAACAAGGTTATTAGTGATATCTCAGCTGATGACTACATTGTTGAAAAGATAGACCTTGGAGAAAGAACCAGAGAGGTAGATGTAACTCACCTAGAATCATCTACCAAAAAGATAACTAAGAGGACCCTAAAAGATGAGAAGGAAAAGAAAGAGCTTAAAGCTCTTATCAAGCTGCTAGTTGAATTCATTCAAGAACTCACTAGTCCTGATCCTACTCCAATTTCTCAGATCTCTCATTCCTTTGATCCACAGTCACTTGAGAGCCATAATATTCTTGAACATGTTAAGAGAAGTAAATTGGTTGCAGATGCATTCGGCTAGTGGATACATGGCAATATCCAAGGTGCAGGGGATTATATTTCCCAATTGATTCAAACTAGAGATATAGTTAATGCAGCAATCATTTAGATGTAGATAGACATGGCAGCATGGGAAAAGGAAAAGAGAAAATGGTCTCTTATTATGAGTCAAATGTATGAAGTTGAGAAGATTGGTTTAACCAACTTCCTTGCTGAAAAACTAGTTGCTGGACTTGATGAAGCGTTCTATGTGGCCATGAAAAGTATTGAATGGAGAAACACAATCCTGGAGTCTAGGTGTGAAAGTTCAGTTAAACTATTGAATGAGCTTAAGGAACTGATCAAATTATGAGAAAAGAATTAAAATGCTTGAATATAGCTCTTGTCAAAGAAGATGGTCAAACTTTGAAAGAACTGGGTGATTTAACTCAATAATTTGAAAAGGAAATGACAATGGTAAAGGATAAAAAGTCTTTGTCTGTAGCAGACTTCACTGAAATGGCCAATGTAGGATCCATGCTGGGTGTGTGTATTGATAATTTGGAATCACACAAGCAGAAAATGGTGTAGGTTCGTAAGGAAAAGAAGTTGTGGAAATGAATAGTGGTGAATATTGCCCTGCCCAATCACAGTGTCGTGGATAGCTTCTCCAGAGCACACATGGAATGACAAGCCTCTCAAACCTCCACTACTCAAGGTGACCAACTAAATTCTTCAGAAAATCCTTAATCATGGCCCGTCACTTCCGTCACATGCTTGGGATTTAGTTTCTTGCATGATTTTGTTTTTTCAGTTTAAAAAAAAAATGGTTTCAAAGGACAACTCCAAGGAGTTCTATAATATTTTGATAATATGCTGATGACTATATATAGCCAGGAAAAAGGCTAAGTTAAGGATGACACTTTAATTAGTAGAATTTTAGTTTTCAAACTTAATATTTTTGGTTGTGATATTTTCAAATCTGCTGGTATATTTGGAAATCAATGAAAGAAAAAATCTTGTTTTACGAATCTGTGTGTTTATAAAATTGTGGAGGATCTCTGTTGGGATATCCAAATTGGTTGATGAATGCCTTGCAGATCTTTACTTTATCAGTAGTTAAAGTTAACTCTATTTTATTTCTTTCTTTCAGTAAATGAGAAAATCTGAAGTCTGTAGGATTCATTCTATATTATGAATCATCTTTCATTGGTAGTCATTGTATGTTGATAAATGATATGCTTTCAAATGCCTTAATTACTTTCTGGTGAAAAGTAAGATCTCTGTTTATAGTAGTTTTTGTTAAAGTGTTCATTGAACATCTTATATGGGAGCTATATCGTTAAATTTAGAGGGTCTAGATGTTGTTGTGTTATTAGATCCTACTGTTAGAAAAGTTTGTTGTTTTCAGATGGGTTATAGAGTGTTAAATTTATTTAAAGAAAGAAGACAGACTCATTAACTAACTATTTTTCTGGTGACTCTACTGGGGAGGGAAAACATAGAGAGATCAGCTTCATATGTATTGTTTTTATCATGGTATTTTTGGTTGTAGTTATACCTAGACAAGAAGAAGTCCCGCCAATTCTTCAACCATACCTCCATTTTATTGACACACAAGAGGATATTTTAGCTGTGTAGACACCCAAAAATGGACAGGCTTGTGACTTTACATTAAAAACACTAATTTTCATCTATTAATTAATGGTTTTAATCATTAATTAATCATCTACTTTCCTCTAAATTCATTCCCCCAAATCATCTAATCAAGTTCCCAAAATTAATTAAATAATTAATTTTATTTAATTAAATAGCTTTAATTGATTAATTATCATTAAATTAATTAATTAAAATCAATTTCCTATAGTTTAAATTCAAATATTTAAACTTACTAATTAAATTCTTCCAATTAAATTAATTTAATTTCATCAAATAAAGCAATTCTTAATAAAAAAGAATTCAATTATCTCACATGTTGAAAACAATTATTAAATAAATGAATTAAATATTCATTTATCTTCAAAGAGATAACTCCAATTATATCACATGGGTTACTCCACCCATCTCTCCAGTCCACATGGGTAATTTCACCCACCTCTTCAGTTCAAAAATGCAACTCATAATTAGCTCTTCAGTTAACCAAACTCTATCTCCTCTTTACCAAATAAAGAGGTGGAGTTTACTGAGGACCTCTCCTGTTCCTTTTGATCTCAAGCGTTCATCTCCCCATCTCTGGGATTGATCTCAACCGTTCATATCATCACCAATTCCTATATAATAAACCCTTCATAACCATTTGAAGGGTCCAGGATTTCAAGCTCTCATGCGCCATTACTCCGCCAGTTTGGTTCTAGCATTCAAGCCATCTTGCGATCACACACACATTTCAATTATCAAATTATCGACACTTCTCAAGTCATAGACGCTGCCCCGCCAATACTGAGCATCAAGAACAAAATTTTGGAAGGAGTAGAGAGAAACAATAGAAGCTTCAAGCATCGTGGGGTTTGCATTTATTTGTCTTCCTTTCTCTTGCTTGTACATTTTATTGCTCACGTTTTTGTTATTCATTTAGTAGTCATTATATACTTGATTTGCATTCATTTGTGAACCTTTGCTACTAACCCTTGCCTTTGGAAAGTTGTGGGAATTGGAAAGAGAGGCGTACATTTTGGTGAACCCGACGTGAAGAAACAGCCCAAATATCTCTTGCAGATGAAGAAATGAATTGATCAACCATGACTGTACGATTGTAAATTTAAAAATTGCACTTTTCTTCAACATTAGTACTATTTCACAATTGCTGGTATTTTGCCGCAATCGCCCATACTATGCCGTAATTGACTAGTTTAATACCGCAATTGATTTCAGGCTTTCACAGTTATTCTGTCCATTTTTTGTCTCTGACTTCTGGTATTTTTCCGCAATCGTAATAATTTTACCGTATTTGTCCAATCCATGCCACAATCGACATCACTTTGCCATAGTTGCCAGTTAATTACCATAATTAACAGCACTTTGTGGCAGTTGCCAGTTAATTACCGCAATCGATAGAAGTTAGCCGCAGTTGTAAGTTAGTTACCACAATCGGTAGAAGATTACCGCAGTTGCAGGAAGATTGCCGCAATCGCAGGATTGGATCAAAGTCACCAAAAATAGAGAAGGGTAAGCTTGGTAAGCATCATTTTGTTATTTAGAAATTTCACATATTCTCATTTTGTGAATAATCCTTTTTGGTACTAACTTGTTTAAACAACACAAACTAAAAGGAATTCATTTGCCGATTTGGGTTTAAAAAGAACAGTGCTTGCAAAACATATCAGACCTCATATTTCAGATTTGGGCTTAAAATTGACATGAGGATTAAAATTGAACCAAGGCAAAAAATCTTTAAGTTTGGTGCTTTAAAACTGAACAAGCAATCAACACCTACTTTTGGGCTTAAAATTGAACATTCATGCTTGTATGGTGGTGTAGCTTAGTTCACATTTCAAAATTCGGAGCTTAATCGATTTACCTTGTGTCTTGAGTTTTGGGTGCACTTGCACAAACTGTTAGATTACAAACCTTTTTACTTTTTTTTACAAAGGCCTGTCTGGGGAAAGCGCTTCTTCCTCAGATAATGACCTTAAATCGGTAATCCTTCTGATCGGTATATAAACAAGGCGCGAACCAAAGTTCTGTCTTATCTAGCCAAGCTCGGGTGAGGCATGTTGATGATAGTCTAGATCGGGTGAATATCCCTAAGGAGCCAGCGTGATCAATTAGGCTCTTAAGTGAGTCATGCACGTACAAACCGATTGGAGAGACACCACGGACCCTTACTACAACCTTGATTAATTAGAGGCCAACCCATTTTACCTCTGAACAGATACCTTATTATAGTGCAAGGGGTTGCAAAATTCCCCCCCAAGATTCCCAACATATGTGTCCCACGGTATTTGTGTAGTGAAAGAGATCTTCACTCCATGACAACAATACCTGGAAATAGCAAAAACATGGGCACCTACGTCGTGGACCTTCGTGTCCTAGTAGCATGACAATTATTGTGTGAGCTAACAAACATTCAAGCATTGGGCCTATAACATTGTATTCTGAAGCCAATTTGACCTAGATTAATCTGATTGTTCATTGTTGAGACCTCGTGATAACCTTGCAACTTGGAAAAGTTGTAGAACATACACAATCTGAGTCTTCATTTCTCAAAACACAGTGTCTATTGTGCTTGTTCCTTTGATCAGTTTCTGAAAATGCAAAACAAAACATCCAAACTGTCAAACTGAGTCAAATGTGTTAAAGTCTAGGGTTGTCAAAATGTCAACTATCTTGCAAATTAGAAGCCTTGTGTGTGATAAAACTACCACAATCGACCAGTTATTTTACCACAATTGGTGAAATTGTACCACATTTTTTACCAGAGATACTATATTCCATTTCTGACCTAAAAACCTTGAAAAGAATTCTTCATTTGGTGTCCAAAACTAGTGTTTATCCCAGGAAAATGCGAAGAACATTGTTTGAATCTCTAAACATTAAAGATTACCCTTTCTCTGTAAAGCACGATTATTGTCTAAAACATTGTTAGTTTGAAAGCTCAGACTTGAAATATCTTGATCTCATCATATCAAACATCATCATCTTTATC
>MU228039.1:230456-242149 GCA_018584345.1 Thuja plicata
ACAACCACTTCACCAGCATTCCTCAATTGCACCAATTTCTCAGCGATGGCTTGGTCATCATATTGCAAAGGGGATTGGGAAGGAGAGTACAATTCACTCTCTTGTTCTTTTGTTTCCACCCTTTGTCGTTTGGGAGAGGGAAGCTCTTGAACATCGATATTTTCTGGCCTCTTTCCTTTATGCTGAAGAGGTTTGTCAGCTTTAGGTGAAATAGTAGTGTATCCTCTCCTTTTATACACTACATAATCCCCCAGTGGGACTACTCTCCCCTATGGAAATTTATTCAAGACAACAAGATATTTTTCTGGTTCATTTTCAAATGTTCTCTACTTCTTCTCATTTAGGGTTTGTATGATCCCCTCAAAAAGATTCATTAGGGAGTCAATTTTGTAAGACCATGGGAAAAATTCCTTTAAAGGATCATAAGTCTTGTCAAAATTTCATACAAATTCCAAAGACTTCTTGTATGCCATCCATTTCTCCTTCCTGACTTCTTGAATACCAAGGTCAAAAATATTTCTGATGATATCCTCAGGGTAGTTGAACTGATGTTCTTATATAAAGCATTTAGTCCTCTTCCTGAACATACCCATGATTAAGTCTTCATTATCTGCACATCTGGACACAGACGTGGCTAAATGATAAGGCTCAAAATACTTGTCAAACTGTGTCCACTCACCTTTGGTTATGATGAAGTGATGGGCTCTGGTGAGGGTAGGAAAGATGTTTCCCTTCATCTTTCTAGTCAGGGTTTCTTCCTGTAGCCCACCCAATTGCCTTATGATTTCTGCTACTCCAATCTTGAGTGGGACTCTGTAGGGTAGCACATAAGGGGTTCCTCTGAATCCATAAACCCTAATTACTATAGAAAAAGGGTACAAAATTAGATCTCCCCAATTGTGAGAAATTTTTAGCTCTGGGGCATATTCCATAGGCCTTAAAAGCCTCATCATTTTAGTGTGGACCCTAGCATTTTGGTTGCTCAGTAGTGACTTGATTCTAGTTGCAAAAACCTTATCAAAATAAACATAACTAGCACTCTTCCTATCCCATGACAAATCGGCACTCCACATCTGAACAAGCAATTATTTATCATCTTGGAACTTAGTTAGTTCCATTTCTTCCTTAAAGAAGTCTACATTGTTGAACAAGAACATATGCATCATGAGGGAATACCATCCCGTTGGTTTATGCATGTTGTTGTCTTGTATTCCTGCCAAACCCTGATGCATCTCCTGAGAAATATAAGATGCAAAATCAAATACTACTGACAGGTGGGGATCCAGAATTTGAACAACCATTAGCATTTTATGGACAAGCATTGTTACATCTTCATCTACCCCCAAAACTTGGCACAGAGCACTGTACATATTTCTGGCCTTGCCATTAAAAATATCCAACTTGAAAGGTTCTGGGGTCCTAGGCCCTACTACGAACAAGTCCCCTATTTTATTAAAATACCCCTTCAATGCTTCATCCCTGTAATACTCCCTCTGATTATGGTATACTTCTTTAAAGTACTCAAAATAAATATCATCCATATGCTCAGAGGTGTCAGTCAACTTGAAGATCCTTCTGATTTCATCAGCTGATACAGTCAATAGTGCATTTCCCTGGGTATCCCTAACAACCCTAACCACCTTATCATAAGTGTTTTCAAGTAAAGTGAACAAATCAGTGTCCATGAACACACCAGGTGCTATCAATTTTCCCACATCTAACTCCCAAATGTTATAGTGTGTGGTAGGGGAATTCCTCTGCCTAAAGGTTGTCCTGAACAGAGTAAGGCCATCAAAACTGGTCTTGACATCTTTTGCCCATCTACCAGAATCATATAACCCTTCTTCAAGTTTGAAGCAAGGATGTGGTGGAACTACCCTTTTAATTTGAGTGGCATCTCTTGTGGACAGTGGTAATTACTATAACAAATCTTCCCTAACATTTCTTTTTTGGTAATCAACCTCTCCAGAAATCTCAACTCTAGGGGCCATTCTAAGGTTTTTCTTTCGATATTAGACTTAGATTCTGAGACAAAGTTCTAAAAACCTTTCTGAACTGCAAATCCCACTACAATATGAATGCTGGTGAATCAAAAAATCTTACTTGTTCTGCACAGAAGTCGCGTGAAGCCAATTTTCTTTGCAATCCTGTCTTTGCTCGAATGATTTTGATGAATCATTGTGACTGCAAGTCAACTTAATCAATTCTATGGCCTCAATCAAATCAATCTTTCAAATTGAATTTGACTGGAGTGGCCACACGTTTTGTAATTAATTCATAGGCTTCAATTTTGCGGCTTAACGGCTCTCTGCAATACATTTTATCAACTTTGAATTTGAGCTGTAGATTCTAGACATCGTTCTCTGCATCTGATGACTATCTTATTTTCCTAAAAACAACTATCCACTGAGGACACGTGTCGCCACCACTTAATATTTTACTCACTAGATGTCGAGCACTTCCTTTTAGGTGATTAAGCGGACTGTTAGATATAAAACAACTTAATTGTGGTTTAAACTCTTGCCAGCTCTGAATGTCCGGGTCCACCAGCTGCCAGATGTCATCACCGCTTAATGGCTTGCCTAATATATGTTGTGCATCTTGGGTATAAGCCATTAAGCCTACCGTTAGATCTTTCTAGGCTTTAGCATCCTTTATGTTGTCTGTGACTGGACCCATATTCTTTCTTGGACAGGTGTCGCTACCGCTTAATCGCTTGCCCCTTAAATGTCATGCACTTTTCATTTAATCCATTAAGTGAGCTGTCGGATTCCTTCATGCTTGCCCACTATTTAACTGAGAACCTTTACAACTATTTGGCCCCACCAAGGACATGCATCACCACCACTTAATCACTTATCCGATAGATGTCATTTACCTTTTGATTAAGCCATTAAGTGGGTCGTTCGATCAAAACTGACTTTCTCACCACATAAGATAATGACATAAAAGGGATTTTTTCATGGCGTGACTTAGGAATTATTAAAGTGGTTAGGACAATACAGTCTTTTTGTAAAAAGAAACCCATTTAACATGAACACATGACTTGAAGTAACTTAAGTGACCAATAAAGTAACATGAAAATAGAATCGGCCAAGACAGTTAGGGTTTTTTAGTCATTTTCCACCATTTTCAACTAGGTTAAGGGTTTGAGCAAACTTTGCAGAGGCATAAGAATAATTTTAATCTTGATTTCAAAGCTTTGGATACTACCAATGACAAGGGACCCTAGGAAAATTACAAGGCACAATTTAAATAGGAAATAGCACCAACAGTGGCTCTCTTTGAGGATATTTAAACACCAAGTTATAACAAGAACCACAAATCTCTGGGGAAGAAAACCACAAACCAAACTAACCTAAAATTGGAAATAAACACATGACAGAAAGGAAACACACCTATACATATACTACATACTACTGTGCATGGAGAAGAAAGGTTAATTAAAGAAATTTTTTAGGAATTGTCCATGCACTGGCAATTCCTGTTCTTCATCATCCAGACTCTTGAGGAAATAAGAATCTTTTCCAAAGATCTAAGATATAATAAAAGGCCCAATCCATAGTGATTCAAATTTCTTGTGTTTGCCTTTATCTTCAGCCTTGGTATTCCATTGCAGTACAAAATCACCAGGCAGAAACTTTCTCTCATCTGCCCTTCTGTCAAAAAGGCATTTCATTTTTTCTTGTAGTTTGATATTTTCTCTCTGGCTTTCTCTCCTTATTTCATCCAATTCTACCAACTTAACCATCCTTTCTTCCATGGGTTAAAAAATTTCTATTTCTTCATCTTGGATAAATTTATAAATTGGGAGCAAATTGTTGACAGGCATTCTTGACTGGACACTATAAACCAATTTAAAAGGAGACTTTCTAGTGGCCTTCTTGACAGTAATCCTATCAGCCCAAAGGGAAAGTTTCAATTTAACATGCCAAGCTCTCTTATTTCCCTCCAAGGTCTTTTTTAAGATTTGCAAAATAATTTTATTACTGGATTCTTCTTGACCATTAGCTTGAGGGTGGTATGGGGATGAATAGGACATAATAATTCCCATATCAGAGCAGAAGTTAGTGAATTCTTTAGACCTAAAGCACATGGCATTATCCATTATCAATCTAAGGGGGACACTAGATCTTGTAATTACATTATCCATCAGAAAGTCAATAACCACAGTACTTGTCACTTTTTTGGTTGGGATTTCTTCCACCCACTTTGTGAAATAATCAGTTGCTAGCAAAATCCAGCCATGGCCTCCACTTGATTTCTCAGCAAATTCTCCTATAAATTCCATTCCCCACATAGAAAAGGGAGCCTCTACTACTACAGGCTTTAATAAAAATGCCCCTGAATACTTAATCTTGCTTGAAAATCACTGGCATGGCTCACATTTCCTGACAAAAGTGTGAGCATCTTGAAAAATGTAAGGCCAATAATATCCAGCCCTCAAAATTTTGTGGGCTATCGTTCTAGCAAAATAATGCCCTCCACACATTCTAGCATGCATTTCTTTCAATACCTTTTCTGATTGACCTTTTTCAAGGCATAATAACAAGATCCCATCTCTATTTTTCCAGAAAAAATCACCCTACAACAAAACATACTTTTGTGATTGCAGTTTCAAACTCCTCCTTTGGTTATCATTCAAGTTATCTGGATATTTAGCATTTTTAAGGAAGTAAACAATATTGGTATACCAGAGTTGCATCTCAATACTTGTCATGCAGTTCTCTTTTACACCAACACTGTTTACATGGACCAAATCCAAATTTTCTTCTATCATCAGCCTAGCCAACCCTAATCCCCTCACCAACTTAGTGATATGGATTTCTATGTCAAACTCTTGGACTTTGTTTATCCATTTACATCTTTTTCCTGTCACTTCATTTTGAACAAATATGTATTTGACAACAACATGAGGGACATAGGATTTTAATTTTGCACACACCAAATAAGGCCTGAAAGCCTTGACTACCTTCACCAGAGCATAAGCTTGTTTTTCCATCATATGGTAATTTAATTCAGCTGATTGCAATGATTTACTAAACAATGCAATGGGGTGCTCAAATCCTTCACTATCCTTCTACAATAAGACTACTACAATAGTATGGAATGAGGCAAAAGTAAACAAAGAAAAGGGCTTAGTGTAATCAGGAGATACAAGGAATGGTGCTTCTTGAATAGCTTGTTTTATTCTTTCAAAGGCTAACTGAGCTTCTTGGCACCATTCAAACTTCACATTTTTCTTTAACAATTTGACAATAGGTTTAACCAGTTCTGCAAAGTTGGCAATAAATCTCCTAACAAAGTTAATTTTCCCTAGAAATGATTGTATACCTTTTAAGTTCTTGGGAGCAAGTACCTTTTGGATGGCTTCAACCCTTTCAAGATCTATCCTCACCCCCTCCTTTGACACTATGTGTCCCAAAAGTTTCCCCTCAGTAACAGCAAAGTGACACTTTTTTGGGTTCAGAGACACCCCATATTCTAGTGCTTTTATCATGACCTTTTCCAAGTGATTGCAATGATCCTCTACTCTTTTTGAGAAAGCTGTCAAATCATCTTGGTAAACCACCATCAAAACATCTATGAGGTCTTTGAAGGCTACATCTATAGCTCTTTGAAAAGTTCCACCAGCATTTTTTAGCCCAAATGGCATACGAGCATATACATAGGTGCCTCAAGGGGTAGTAAATGTTGTTTTGAATTGCTCAGATTCTTTATCCAGCACCTGATTGTACCCTGAGAATCCATCCATTATAGATTACAAATCACATCCAGTGACTTTATGCAACATAGCCTCCATGTTAGGTAGTCTTTAATTATCTATCAATGAGGCTACATTCAAATTTCTAAAATTGACACACAACCTTATCTCCCCATTTTTATTTCTTATATGGACTAAGTTAGAGACCCAAGATGAATGTCTAATAGGCTTGATTATGCTTGCATCCCTTAGCTTCATCAGTTCTGTCTGCATCTTGGTAGCCAGTAATGGATTGATTGGCCTTTTTTTTGTCTGAATGGTTTAATGCCTTCTTTTAAAGGGACATCATGTTGAAATAAATCTTCTCTATAGGCTTTCAAATCATCATAGGACTAGGCAAAAATATGTTTGTACCTTTTGAACAACTTTATCAAATTCTGTCTCACATTGCTGTCCAATTTTTTGCCAATGTAAACTAATTGGGGAGATGTTTCAGATCCCAAATTAATTTCCTCTAAGTCTCCCACTCTGGCATTGGACTTCTGAGTCATATAGTTGTCATTTATGTTGAACATGCCTTCCAATTCAACCAACCCCTTGGGAATGTGATTAGTATCCAATTGGATGACTTCCTGATAAAAAATATACTCCTTACTGTCCACAATTGACACTAGAGATTCACAATCAATCTTTTGACCGTCATATTGATCTATACATTGGATAAACTTGAGGATATCATCATCATCCTCAAAAACTTGCCAATTATGAATATTGTCAGGAACTGCTGGCCTACTTTTTGTCTCAACCACATACATGCCAGTAAGAGTAGCATAATTATTTTTTAGGGCAACATTTTCCAGGAAATCTTCCATTATATTATTTGACCTTTCTACCCATAATATATTGAAAGCATCAAAGAATTCCATCCTATCCCAAACAACATATTTATATAATTTTAATCTGTCATCTTTAGCAGCATAATATCCCCTAATCTGAGATATAATTAACTGGGAATCTCCATGGGCTTTTAAACATTTAATACCATGCTTGATGGCAATATCCATTCCCAAGATTAAAGCCTCATATTCGGCAGTGTTGTTTGTGCATTGAAAAGTTAACATGAATGAATACTTGAAAGTGATACATGATGGGGATATCAATAAGACTCCTGCCCTAGATCCTTATTTTGAAGATCCTCCATCAAAATACATTTTCCAAAGCCCATTTTGTTGCAACAACAATTCATCCACAATTGGGTCAGTGTTCTTTAGCTGTGGCTTAACTTCTTCAACCATAAAATTTTCCATATCAAAATTCACACAACAATTTAATTGGTCAGGTAAGACCACCTCAACCATAACAGATGACCAGGGTTCTCTGTACAATTTGACCTCATTCTCATTTACAGGGATGGTTGCATAGGATAAATCCAACTGCATCTTTCCTCCTACTGCTGTTTCCCATTGCCTTGATAAAAGCATACCATAATATGGTTTAGTATCCACTACCACTATGTCCATCCTATAAGTTGCTTTAGGGAAAGCAACAATTTTCACTTCAATATCCTTCAATGTTCCTATCACAGGAACTTCCCTGTTATCCATAGCATAGTAGCTCCCAGCAGATGTAGTAACCTGGAGGCCTAGTTCTTTCATCACATGATAAGACATCACATTTGCTGTTGCTCCAGAATCAATCATGCAATTTTTTACCAAGAAAATATATACCATTAAGGTGACATAGAATGGATCAACAGACAACGATTCTTGTGTTATTATATTTCCAATACAAATGTTAGAAAATTCCTTGCTCTTTCCTTTTACTCTCACTAGTGGACCATCTTCTCTAGCACTATTTAGTGTCAAAGGTATCTCCTCACGATTAGCGACATATACATCATCTATTCCTTTTAATAGTGCTAGAGCAACTTCTTTATGCTCTTTTATTTTCAACATTTCCATAAGTGGGACTGAGAATTTCATGTGGGTCAAAGCATGTTTCATGTCAAAATGAGGCAATTTAGGGGGCATATCATTTACTTTCTTCATTTTCTTGAGTTTCTCATTTGGTACTAATTCTTCCTTTGATATCTCCCCCTCAATATGATCATGAGAAAATCCTACTCGCCTGCAACATTTATCATTGTAATCTTCCTTAGGATGAAAATCCTCATTTACTTGAGGTGAGTCTTTTCTAACATAAACAGGGTTAGACTTGCCTTGAGCTGGTTGTACTATTCTATTTCTTAAGTTGTAGGCACTTCTTGCTTGATTAATTGCTGCAATAGTTAAAGACCTTTTTTCTTCATCAGTAGGAGTCCTAAAATGAGATTGTGAACTATCATCACCCACTGTGTTTATAGTTGCCTGTGAAACATACTCATCCTGATCACTATGATATGTTGAACTTCGTAACTGGTTTGTAAAACAATAATTATCCTCCGAACATGAATTATCATAGGATGAAGCAATATCAGGGAGCCATGGATATGGTTTCTTTACTATGAACATATTGATAGCAGGGCCTTCCTGCTCTCTTTCTTCTGTTTGGTCAAACAAAGCCTGAGCTACTACACATTGATAGGAAGAGTGTGGCATAATGCAAGCATTACACCAGGGAGTGTTCTCAACATAGTTGGCATTGTTCCTTTTTAGGGGATCTGGGGTTTCTTTTGCTTTTGGGTTATCTTTCCCCTCAGGGACAGGTTTGCCATTATTCCAATTGGTCTTGTATGGATAATCTCTCAGGTTAGGCTATCTATCAAATCTTTGGTTAGTATACTTATTATCTTGGTACCCTCCTCTATCATTCTTATCCATCTTGGCAGCAAGGAATTTTACTGCACTCATGAATTTATCCAATGTATCATCTTCTTTGACACTTTTATTGGCTGATCCCTTTTCTTTCCAAAGTTTATTGTCTTCTCTCTTCCCCAATTTCCCTGATGCTCTCCTATTACTCTCAATGTCAATTGCTATCTTGTAAGCATCCCTTAAAGTAGTTGGGTTTTTATCTCTAAGAAGATAAGACATTTTTCCATCAGCAACATTAATTTAAGTGGTAAGGCACACTTCCTCATCTAATCTCAAAACTTGGAACAATTTGTTCATGGCCTTTTGAAATCTACTGTTAAAATCAGCCATATTTTCATTTCAGAACTTCTTGATGTTATTAAATTCATTCAACATGTATCCAGAATTAACATGCTCTCTATACTGCTCCCTAAAAGACTTTACAAATTCATCCCAAGAGGCAATACTATCATTAGGTAATTTTCTGAACCAATTCCTAGAATCTTCAATTAAAGATTGAACAAAAAGTTTCATAATGACATCCTCATCTTCAATTTCAAATTCAGTTATCTTATCACCAAAATATTTTAAATGTTCTTCACAAGTAACAACATTATTTCCTGTGAACTTAGGGATCCTATCTCTTACCTCATTGGGGATCACATTAGGGTGACCAGGAATGCCTTCAAAGAAGAGAGCTCTGTATCTGTTCATGTGGAAAGGCCTCCTTTGAAAATTCCCCAGCTTGTTATTACCATTTGGTCTAGCAATTCCTCCTTGATGTTGAACAAGTGGAGGAAAACTCTGCTTGGGCTTGGTAGCTTGAAAACTTGGGTGAGGACCCATAGGTTGAGTAGCTACATTAGGACCAGAGTTTTGAACATTTGGGTTTTTTCCACACTTTTGGACCTTAGGAGCACCACCTTGATTGTTCACATTTAGATCAGTAGATGGAAAAGGCTAATTAACAAGGATGAAAAATCCTTCTACACTTTGGGCTCCACATACCCAGGCGGGTGCACCTTTGGCAGAATATTATCTTTCAACAGTTTTTTAACAGTGGATTAAGGATTTGTGATCCTCCTTCTTTTTATGTCATTAGGCTTAGGAAGGCTAACCTATTGATTCACTCTTCAAGGAATCACTAAAATGAATTGTACTAAATACATTTAGCTAGACATGTACTTGAGATAATAGGAATATAAAGATTGATTAAATCTGAATTGATGATAACAATCACTTGTCAGCATTTTGACCAGTGCCTAATCATGGGTGATAGAGTCAAAATAGAGCATATATATATTAAAGATAATCAATGGAAATACAAATAAACCTCAGATAGAATGCCTTACAAACTATCCTCTCATCCTCACACCCCTGTATCAAATTCTTGCATAAATCCTAACCCTCTGTAATTATCTACAAGATTTAAAACTCTCCTTGAAAGCAACTCACAGACAAGAACATGGCTACTTTATAACCAGTATACTCAAAATGCCTTACAAATTGAATATACAAGAATTAATAGCAAATGCAAAAGACATCATTGATATCAAAATGGAGATTCCATTTTATTTTATTAATGTAAATTTGACATCAGTACATTCAAAAGACTCAAAACCAACATTTAGACGCAATTCAGAAATCTACCTTGTAGTCTTATTTTTTACCATCCCTTTTACAATATTACAACTTGATACTTATAGACAGCCATAGTAATCTTGGAATCCTTTTGGAAAATAAGGATGCAACAAGCTACGAATGAATGGGCTAGAGGAAAAAATACAATTTTTAGATGAGAAAAAATTTCAGGTGGATGGGATAACAAATCTTTGCTATAAGCCATGTAATCTTTTGTCCTATGATCACCTGAATGCTTGAAGTTGCTCTGAGGTGGCTGGGTCCTTGTCATCTAAAATTTTTTCTCTTGCTGATGCAGAGCCCCCAATATCTAATTTGCTCAAACTGCTCAACCTCTTTGGTGTTAGTTGTCCCCTTTATGTTTATTGTCTCATGCTACCGGGGTGACTATACCATACTTGCTAACCCATGTGGTGAACACCTCATCACTTGGCCAACTGAAACTGAGGACCTCATCCTTTTGGTTGTTGAATTCTTCCCAGTCATCATTAGCTTTCTCGATTTCTACCTCCCAGGATTCAAAAAATGCTTTGGCTTTGTTTAAAATATCAATAGTTAACACAAACCAGCCAGTATTTTCCAATGTAATAATACTTTTTATTCTGCTGGTTGGGAAACATGTCATATCTGTCCCTGGAGAACTCTTCTCTCAAAATTTTGACCCTCTTTATGACCATGTTCTTCTTGATGTCCAAATTAACCATCAATTTGAGGCATTTATGGGTGCTTGTCAGGATGATATCAATATTGTTCTGCTCCTTTGAAAGAGAGTAAAAGGATTTGACATGGGCTGCCTTCCCTTTCCAGTTATTCATTATCAAATCCCACCGTTCTTTTTCATTATCATGTTTTCTTATGATGCCTGCAATCTTCTTTCCCAGTAGATAGAGGTTAGAAAGGTTGACCTCACTGGCACACCTTTTGAGGTTGGAAAATATCTAATCAGAACATTTTTGTTTCACCAATTCCTTAGCCTCTTTGTATGCAGGGGAATCTTCAAGATCCCTTTTACCCTCTTCTTCTATCCTTGATCTCTCACTGATAAACCTGCTTTTCTCAGCCTCTAATTATGCTCTTTTGGCGTCAATGGCTTCTTGGGTGGTGGGACTCAAAGGTGCAGGGGATGGGGGATATGTCACAAACGAACTAGAGGAGGAGGGTTGGTGAGGTTCCTGAGAAATTACCCCTTGGAACATAAGTTGGATCTTTTCTTTACCCTCCAGTACTACTATTCTGTTATCCTTCAACAAGGATTTGACCTTTTCCTCATTGTAGGCTTTAAGTACAAATTCATACTTCTCATTTAAACTAGCATAAGCCTCCTTTTCTCTCTCAGCTACCCTTAGGCTTAAACTAGTTGTTTGAACAACGAGGTTTTCTACTTTAGTTCCTGAGGTGTCAGCAACCCTCTTCACAATTAGGCTACCTTTATCTTCAATATCATCACCCTCCTTTATTCTTCTCTTGTCTTTTTTCTTCAATGACCAAATTGCTAGAGCTGCATGGTCTTCACTAAACTGGGCACCAATTGATGTCCCAGTAGTGCTCATAGGTTT
>MU228039.1:243837-255247 GCA_018584345.1 Thuja plicata
ATATGGACAGGCATTGTTACATCTTCATCTACCCCCAAAACTTGGCACAGAGCACTGTACATCTTTCTAGCCTTGCCATTAAAAAGATCCAACTTGAAAGGTTCTAGGGTCCTAGGCCCTACTACAAACAAGTCCCCTATTTTATTAAAATACCCCTTCAGTGCTTCATCCCTGTAATACTCCCTCTGATTATGGTATACTTCTTTAAAGTACTCAAAATCAATATCATCTATATGCTCAGAGGTGTCAGTCAGCTTGAAGATCCTTCTGATTTCATCAGTTGATATAGTCAATAGAACCTTTACGTGGGTATCCCTTACAACCCTAGCCACCTTATCATAAGTGCTTGCAATTAAAGTGAACAAATCAGTGTCCATGAACACACCAGGTGCTATCAATTTTCCCACATCTAACTCCCAAATGTTACAGTGTGGGGTAGGGGCATTCATCTGGCTATAAGGCTATCCTGAATAGAGTAAGGCCATCATAATTGGTCTTGACATCTTTCACACATCTACCAGAATCATATAACCCTTCTCTGATTTTTAAGTGGGGATGTGGTGGAACTACCCTTTTAATTTGAGTGGCATCTCCTGTGGACAGTGGCAATTTTTGTAACAAATCTTCCCTAACATTTCTTTTTTGGTAATCAACCTCTCTAGAAATCTCAACTCTAGGGGCCATTCTAAGGTTTTTCTTTCAATATTAGACTTAGATTCTGAGAAAAAGTTCTAAAAACCTTTCTGAACTGCAAATCCCACTACAATTTGAATGCTGGTGAATTAGAAAAGCTTACCCATTGTACACAGAAGTTGTGTGAAGTGAATTTTCTCTACAATCCCATCTTTGTTCGATTGATTTTGATGAATCATTGTGACTGCAAGTCGATTTAATCAATTCTATGGCCTCAATCAAGTCAATCTTTTGAATTGAATTCGACTGGAGTGGCCACACATTCTATAATTTATTCATAAGCTTCAATTTTGTGGCTTAACAGCTCTCTGCAACACATTTTATCGATTTTGAATTTGAGCCGTAGATTCTAGACATCGTTCTCTACATCTGACGGCTATCTTATTTTTTGGAAAACAACTGTCCACCAAGGACACGTGTCACCACCGCTTAATCGCTTACTCACTAGATGTTGAGCACTTTCCTTTTAAGTGATTAAGCAGACTGTTAGATATAAAACAACTTAACTATGGTTTAAACTCTTGCCAGCTCTGAATGTCCAGGTCCACCAGTTGCCAGATGTCATCACCGCTTAATGGCTTTCCTAATAAATGTCATGTATCTTAGGTATAAGCCATTAAGTCGACTGTTAGATCTTTCTGGGCTTTAGCATCCTTTATGTTGTTTGCGAATAGACCCACATTCTTTCCTGAATAGGTGTTGCTATCGCTTAATCGCTTGCCCCTTAGATTTCACGCACTTTTCATTTAAGTCATTAAGCGAGCCGTTGGATTCCTTCATACTTGCCCACTGTTTAACTGAGAACCTTTACGATTGTTTGGCCCCACCAAGGACACGCATCACCACCACTTAATCGCTTAACTGATAGATTTTGTTTACCTTTTGATTAAGCCATTAAGTGGGTCGTTCGATCAAAACCGACTTGCTCACCACATAAGATAATGATATAAAAGGGATTTTTTCATGGCTTGACTTAGGAATTATTAAAGCGGTTAGGACAACATAGTCTTTTTGTATAAAGAAACCCATTTAACATGAACACATGACTTGAGGTAACTTAAGTGACCAAAAAATTAACATGAAAATAGAATTGGCCAAGATAGTTAGGGTTTTTTAGTCATTTTCAACTAGTTTAAGGGTTTGAGTAAACTTTGTAGAGGCATAATAATAATTTTAATCTTGATTTCAAAGCCTTGGTCACTACCAATGACAAGGGACCCTAGGAAAATTACAAGGCACAATTTAAATAGGAAATAGCACCAAAAGACCCTTCGTGTGCCATTTTGATAAGAAGCCAGCATACTCCCCAAACTAACGACCCTACTGGACCTTCACAACGATGGGATTTCTCACCTAAGAATTCTTTTTCAAAAAATCAAAATTCTAAAGAAGTAGGAATCTTGCAAAAATCTACTTCAGATTATTTTTTTTGACATTGTTGATTTTTTTAAAAGTTCCAAGATTCAAGTGTCACCAGCTAAATATCTTAGGATGAATCCCAAGGAGTTGGATAGGTTAGTTAGTTATGTTAAATCTAGACATTCTGCCTGTAAAGCCTCTGTTAGCCAAGCCACACAAGTTGTAATGCCTGAAATAGTTCAACCTGTTCTAGCCACACAGTCCATTGAAAATGCAAATCCCTCTTTCAACCCAAAGCCAGAACCCTTTTATCTATCTTTTTTCATCCATGGGTACAAACTTAATAACTAAATTATAAACTCTAGAGAATCAGATAACATAATGCCAGCCTCAGTTGCTAAAGCATTGGATCTCCCTTTAACCACTACATTTGGTAAATGGTATTCCATGGACTCAAAGAAAGTCCCACTTTTGGGTCAAATCAAAGATGCCCAAGTAGCCCTACCTGCACACCCAAGAAAAAAGCTCGAATTGACCATATTAGTGGCCAATAGCCCAGCCAGCTATGGAATGTTGTTGAGTAGTACATTCTGCAGGGATCTTGGCAGAGAAATAAAATTAGATTATTCCTAGGCCACCATCCCTATTGGAGATAATAAAATTACCCTGCAGCCAGAGACAAAATCAAAATATACTATTTTTCCTTCAGAAGACCCCAAATCCCATATACTCTACCAGGAATGTGAATTTGGAAACTATTTGATCTCCTCAAAAGAAGATGTGGGACAAGTTGAGAGAAAAGATACAGACTCCTTATGGTCTCTAGAGTTTGATGGAAATTGTGCTTCAATTGGTTCTAGGGCAGGGGCTATTTTGATATATGCCCAAGGGGAAATGTTTCCATATGCTTTCAAATTGGAATTTGACAATACTAACAACACCGCCGAGTATGAGGCCTTTCTACTTGGTATTGAAGAAGCTATGAAAAAGAAGATTAAAATGCTCAAAGCCAAAGGGGAGGTAGAGTTGGTAGTAAGGAAAATCAGGGGAAGGTATGCAGTAAAGAATGAGAGGTTAAAGCATTATAGAAACCACATATGGGATGAGAATGAAGGATTTGATGCTTTTTCTATAGATGTTATTCCTAGAGCTCTGAATAGTAAGGCCGATTCCTTGGCAATATTAGCATCACTGATTTTTCCTCATCCTGAGTTCAAGGAAGATTCTTATAGAATCAAAATGGTTTATAGGCCAAGAGTACCTAATAATGCAAGCCATTGGGAGGTCTTTCAAGATGACAAACAGATTGACAAGTTTTTACAGATGGTTAAATTTTTTAGCACCACATTATTTGAAGGATCAGAGTCAAGTTATGATGAGTTCTGCCCAGATCCTGGTAAAAATATAGAGGCAAGAATTGTCCAGTTAAAGGGAAACCGCATACCAAAAGGTCTAGTTTCCTTGGAGAATATTTTTGACCACCATGATGCTATTAAAGAAAGATCTGACCCCCATGAAGTGGTTAATGGAGAAGATTTTGACAAAATAGACATAGGGGAGGAAGGAGATCCCAGATTTGTTAATTTGGGAAAATGTTGTACCTCTGATGAGAAGAGGAGGTTTATTAATTTTTTAAAGGAATCCAAAGACACCTTTGCCTGGTCTTATCAAGATCTCAAGAATTTCAAAGGAGGGAAGTTTCACCATCACATCCCCCTCAAGCTAGGATCTGCTCCATTCAGACAGAAACTAAGGAGCTACAATTCGAAGGTATCAGAAGAAATTCAGAATGAGGTGGAGAAAATGCTGCAAGCCAAAATCATTTACCCCATCCACCACTCTACCTGGGTGGAAAATATTGTCCCTGTGGGGAAAAAGAATGGGGAATTTTGGATTTGTGTCGACTTTAGGAATCTGAATCAGAGCAGTTTAAAAGACAATTATGGACTTCTTGTGATGGACCACATATTATAGACAGTTACTGGATCGGAGATGATGTCCATGTTGGACAGATTTTCTGGTTATAATAAAATCTGGGTTGCTAACGAAGATCAACATAAAACAACGTTTACAACACCTTGGGGCACATATGCCTATAATCACATGGCTTTTGGGATGATCAATGATGGTGCTACATTCTAGCAAGAAATGAACTCTTCCTTCAGTCATCTGATCAACAGAATAATTGTCATTTAATTAGATGATTTGACAGTATTTTCCAAAAGGAGGAAGAATCACTTGAAAGACCTCAAAAAAATCCTTCAAAGGTGCAGAGAACACGGGATATCTTTAAATCCCAAGAAGTCTATCTTTTGTGCCACAGAGGGAAATTTTCTAGGTCAAATTGTATCACAAGATGGAATAAAAATCAACCTCAAGAGGGTGAGAGTCATCCAGCAAATTGGTTTTCCTTCCATCATAATAGGGGTAAAATCCCTTTTTGGCCAAATCAACTTCCTAAGGAGATTTGTACCTGATCTCACTAAGAATACTAAACACATGGTAAGTATTTTAAGTGAAAAGAATCCTTTCAAGTGGATCCCCAAAGCAATAAATACATTTGATGATGTTAAGGAAGCTATCATGTCTGCCCTTGCTTTGATAAACCCTGATTACAAGAAAGATTTTGTTATCTACTGCTATGCTTTGGAACATAAATTATCTAGGATTCTATCTCAGAAAAGTGACAAAGGAGATGAAGTATCGATTGCCTTCATGAGTCTTCCACTCAAGAAACATGAGTTGAACTACCCCTTGGTTGAGAAACAAGCCTATGCCATGGTAAGGGCTGTGAAGTATTTCAGATTTTATATCCTACACTCCCATTCCACCGTGTACGTGCCTAGCACTACTGTGAAGGATGTTTTAACTCAACAAGAAGTGAGTATGAATAAAAGAGAAACCTGGATCTCAAAGATCCAAGAATTTGATTTATACATTCATCCAACAAAGTTAGTCAGAGGTTAGGGCTTGTGCAAGTTAATGGTTGAACAAACACTGGAAGATCATACACCTCTGGTTCTCTTTGTCGGTTTACAAGATCCATGGTTCTCTAATGTTGCTTATTATTTGACTTATGGATACTCTCCAGCGCATTTAAGTCCCAAACAAAAGAGGAACCTTAGATTAAAAGTAGAAAAATATGTCATTGTAGATGACATCCTGTACAAAAGAGGGTTGGATGGAGCTTTTCTAAGGTGTGTAGATAAAAAGAGAAATTGCTCAGGAAATTTCATGATGAAGCATGTGGTGGTCATTTTTCCTCCATAGTAACCACTTTCAAAATCCTTAGAAGTTGTTGATATTGGCCTGGGATGTTTGGAGATGCATATAAGTGGGTGTCCAAATGTGAAAAATGCAAGATGTTTAGTGGCAAACCCCAACTAGTATCTCTACCTCTAAGACTGGTGGTAATTGATGAGCTTTTTAGATAGTGGGGATTGGATTTCATTGGACCAATCAACCCTCCCTCTAGCACTAGACATACACACATTTTGACCACAACTGACTACTTCACCAAGTGGGTCGAAGCAGTCCCAGTTAGAAAAACTACTTCTGAGGTGGTGTGTGATTTTTTGCAAAACTACATACTGGTCAGGTTTGGCATACCCCACAAGCTGGTCACTGACAATACTACTATTTTTTCCTCCCAAGAACTAAAAATGTTCTGTTATGATCATGGTATCCACCTATCCCACACATCATACTATTATCCCTAGGGGAATTGTCAGGCAGAGTCAAGTAACAAAAACTTGATCACCATTATGAAGAAGTTAGTAAATGAAAGAGAAAGAGATTGGCATAAGAAGCTCTTTGAAGCTCTCTGGGCTGATCATACCTCACCCAAGAGGGAAATTGGGATGACTCCATTTGAACTGGTCTATGGTGCGGAGGCACAATTATCATTGCCCTTGGAGCTAGCCACATCAAAGCTACAGGCAGTAATTGAAGATCAAGTGTTCCAGAATGGGCTCAAAAAAAGGATTATGTATTTGAACAAAATTCAAGAAGAAAGAGCAGAAATGGTAGAGCGCATAGCTTTACATCAAGCCCAGGTAGAGAAATTTTTTTATCAAAGGAGAAGACCTAGAAACTTCAAGGAAGGAGATCAAGTCCTCATGTGGGACAAGAGAAGGGAGCCTAAAGGCGCACTTGGAAAATTCAAATCCTTGTGGAAGGGACCTTTTCTGATAAATAAAGCCCTAGGAGGTAATTCTTTCATTTTGGAACATCTCGATGGAACTATTTTTCCCCTGAACTTTAATGGTCAAGACCTTAAGCTGTATCAAATGTAGATGAGTCTTCACTTCTTTGTACATAGCGTTTTGGCATGTTTTTCTTTCCTACTTTGTTTTTTTCCTGCTGCTTTTTGTTTGCTTTCCTGTTTTTGTTTTAAATTTTATCCTTTCTGAAGTCGATTCTTGGTCTGCGAAACCAAAAACTTTAAGTTCATTCTGCATCCTCATGAGTCCTTGTCCGTAGTCAGAGCCATTGTTACCACCCATTCTTGTTTCCTCGTGTTGGCTCTCTCCACAAGAATCCCCTCTAAAATTTTATCATTGCAAGTGTTAAAAAATCCTAAACTTGTTTTTCTTACCTCTAACACTTTGCAAATACACATAGCATGTTGAACTTGAACTTTGAACTATCCTTAGTTCAAAATTCAGAGTTCATTGTCATCCCGCGGCGTGTTATTTTTTTTTTCAAACCATGTAATGTCAGCAGAAAGTTATGCAAAGTCGGCCTTCCCATTGAACTTGAATATTAAACTATCCTTAGTTCAAGATTCAAAGTACAACTGTAGTTTGAATCTTGTAGCTGCTTGTATTGTTTTTAAAGCATGCCAAGGGGCACTCCTTCTTAATAATCATGCAGGTTGAACTTGAACTTTGAACTGCCTTAGTTCAAGGTTCGAAGTTCAAAAGAGAGTTGCCACTTGGTCATCGACAAACATTGGTAATGAGGAGATTGATGTGACAGCTAGCAGAAAAATATTAATCGGTATGGGAAAATAGTGATAATCATCATTGAAGTGACATTGTAAAGATGGTTTGATCATGTGAAGTTCAAGATTTGATGTACTCATTTAATTCATTTTTTGTCCGCATTTACTTGACATAATGCTCGACTCCCACATTAAATGTGTATCCTTCACAATCCTTTTATCAAGCTGTTATAAATTGCCTCTTAGTTTCTCTTTCTCAATTATGGTTATTTGTCGCGCTTGAAGAGGTAATTTTCCCTAGATTTCTCCTTCTTCTTGAACAGTAAAACAATTCCAGACAATTGCAGGTGAGTTATTTCCCCTCAAATATTTTCTCTTTAATGATTCGTCGAGTAAGTTTTCTATGCTTTTGCTTTGAATCGAGTGTCTACCTTTGTTTTCTATAAGTCTCTAGTTTGTTTTAGTTATCATTTTCTGCACCATGAAAACCCCTATTCCTATTGTCGCTTGTGCCCCAAACCTAGTATTTTCTGTCCCCGCTTGTGAAGATACTTCTATGCCTTCCCAAACCTTACAAGAAATTAGGGAAAAAATCAATAATATTTCCCATGATTCTATGATGACCAAAGTAATTGAGAGTGGGTTAGCAGAAGCAGCCACTTTCCCTGCAGCAGTGCCATGCCCAAAATTAGTGATAGAATGTGCATTACACTATAACACAAAGGAAAGATGTATAAAGAAGATGGACAGAAGCCCTCTTGTTTTTATAAACAAAGATGTCTTTTAGAAATCCATGGGTATACCTGAAAAGGAGCCATATGAGGCATGGCCAATAGCTACCTCCCAAACTGTATTTTCTGAGAAAAAGCAGAGATATAGGAATGAAATAGCACAAAACTAGTTATTAAAGTCACAGGCGGGAGGATCTAGGTTGCCAAAGCCCCTTACTATTGACCATTTCAAGCCTGAGGTTGCAGATTTAGTAGTGCTACTGAATAGACTAAAGGGGAATCAACATACATATGTGTGGCATGATTGGATGTATTTTTATATCTAGGTAACCCTAGGAGGGCCAAAATTTATTGACTGGGAAGAGGATATAGCTTATGAGCTTCATCACCAGCTAGCTAATTACTCAGCGAAAAATGGGTTCTGCATAGTTTCCTATTTGTTTTATGTTCTTACATGTTCTAAGGAGTGGAAAGGTCTCTTTAAAGAGACATTCATCCCTGACATAAAGATTTATGATTTCCACCCTCATTTGCAGGAGGATTCATACGCAAGTAGCTTCATGAAGTTTTAATGTCATATTCTCGGGGAGGTTAGTGTTTGAATTGAAGGTGATATAGAACAAAGGCTATCAAAAGGAGATAGATATTTTTTGAACATCTATGGAAGATACTTCATTTAGTTCAGAAGGTTCACATATTTGAGAGTATGTGGATTCGATGGGAAACCCTTCAATCTTCCTAGGTATGTCCTTGATAGTCTGATTATTATGGAGGTAAGTCACCAATTGGTGCAAGTACACAAAAAACTAAAAGAAAAGAAGGGTAGAGCTAAGTCATGTTTTCTTGTTGAATGAGGAAATTATCAGTGTAAAACCTCTATAGATGCATTAAAATTAGAATTGGAACTTAAGAAGTTAAACTTGAAGATTTTTGAAGTTAGGAAGGATTTTGATGTTAGAGGTTACGTAGCTCAACATTTTGGTCTGGTAAATGAGTTCCATCATATTCCAACAATGGAGGACTATTGGGAGGATTGTGCTAATGAATGGGAGGCAATCAGAAGAATATGGTGTAGTTTCACACTCAGTTAGATTTCTTCACTACAAATCTATTTAGATATCACAAGAATAGAAGAAGGGGAAGATGATGAAGTAACAAGTACAAAGTATGAGAAGAGGTTTAAACATCAGCCTCTACCTGAAATTGACTGTGGTATAGAAGAAAGAGATAGTATCCATATTAAAACCCTTAGTGTTATTAATAGAACAAAAGACTGGATAGAAATTAAAAGACCCTCCGAAAAGGGAAAACATAACACCAGGGGGGCTAACAAGAAACAATCTGTAGCTAGTCCTAGTCTTATTTCTAATGATGTTGTTCCCATTACAGGTTCTGATAAGTCTAAAAATAGAAAGGCCCCATCCAAATTTAAAGGTGAGATGAAGGAAGAAGATTTCTCTGCTAAGCGGTCCACTAGAGTTTTGCACCCTAGGAAACAGAGTCCCAAGGAAACTGAAGAGAAGGAAGTGATTGACCTAGACAACATGGATATTGATCAGGATCCTCAACATTCTCCCCTGAAGCCAGAAGAAAATCCAAAAGATCAGCAGCCCAATGTTAGAGACTCCTCATTGGTCATAGACATGACCCTGCAGACCCCACCCTCAACTCTTAGTTGGCTGGAAACGTCTATCAATAAGAAGAGAAATGTCCTGCCTATCACTCTGCCAGTAGAATATATGGTAAGAAAGTGCCTGGGCACCATAGTGAAGCCCAAAAGGATGAAGATAGAATCTAGAATCACTGTGGATGAAATAACAGGGCATTGGATAGTAGAATGTTTGGCTCCTAAAAGAAACAAGGTTATTAGTGATATCTCAGTTGATGACTACATTGTTGAAAAGATAGACCTCAGAGAAGGAACCAAAGAGGTAGATGTAACTCACCTGGAATCATCTACCAAAAAGATAATTAAGAGGACCCTAAAAGATGAGAAGGACAAGAAAGAGCTTAAAGCTCTTATTAAGCTGCTAGTCAAATTAATTCAGGAACTCACTAGTCCCGATCCTACTCTAATTTCTCAGATCTCTCATTCCTTTGATCCACGGTCACCTGAGGGCCATAATGTTCTTGAACATGTTAAGAGAAGTAAATTGGTTTCAAATGCATTCGACTAGTGGATACAGGGCATTAGGTAAGGTGTAGGGGATTATATTGCCCAATTGATTCAAACCAGAGATACAGTTAATGCAGCGATCACTGAGATGCAGACATACATGGGAGCATGGGAAAAGGAAAAGAGAAAATGGTCTCTTATTGTGAGTCAAATGTATGAAGTTGAGAATATTGGTGTAACAAACTTTCTTGCTGAAAAACCAGTTGCTAGACTTGATGATGAAGTGTTCTATGTGGCCATGAAAAGTATTGAATGGAGAAACACAATCCTGGAGTCTAGGCGTGAAAGTTCAGTTAAACTATTGAATGAGCTTAAGAAGCTTATCGAAATGATGAGAAAAGACTTAAAATGCCTGAATATAGCTCTTGTCAAAGAATATGGTCAAACTGTGAAAGAACTAGGTGATTTAACTCTAGAATTTGAAAAGGAAATGACAATGGTAAGGGATAACAAGTCTTTGTATGCAGTAGACTTCACTGAAATGGCCAACGTAAGGAAAAGAAGCTATGGAAAAAAATAGTGGTGCATATTGCCCTTCCCTATCACACTATCATGGATAGCTTCTCCAGAGCACACGTGAAATGGTGAGCAGCTCAAACCTCTACTACTCAAGGCGACCAGCTAAATCCTTCGGCAACTCCTTAATCATGGCCCGTCACTTCCGGCGCATGCATAAGATTTAGTTTCTTGCATGATTTTGTTTTTTTAGTTAAAAAAAAAATGATTTCAAAGGACAACTCCAAGGAGTTCTTTAATACTTTGATAATATGTTGATGATTATATATAGCCAGGAAAAAGGATAAGTTAGGGTCGACACTTTAATTAGTATAATTTTAGTTTTCAGGCTTAATATTTTTGGCTGTGATATTTTGAAATCTACTAGTATATTTGGAAATCAATGAAAGAAAAAATCTCATTTTATGAATATGTGTGTTTATAAAATTGTGGAGGATCTCTGTTGGGATATCCAGATTGGTTAGTGTCTTGCAAATCTTTACTTTATCTGTAGTTAAAGTTTACTTTGTTTTATTTATTTCTTTCAGTGAATGAGAAAATCTAAAGTTTGTAGGCTTCATTCTATATTATGAATTATCTTTCATTGGCAGTCATTGTATGTTGATAAATGATATGCTTTCAAATGCCTTAATTACCTTCTGGTGAAAAGTAAGATCTCTGCTTATAGCAACTTTTGTTTAAATGTTCATTGAATATCTTATACGGGAGCTATACCGTTAAATTTAGAGGTTCTAGATGTTGTTGTGTTATTAGATCCCACTATTAGAAATGTTTGTTGTTTTTAGATGGGTTATAGAATGTTAAATTGATTTAAAGAAATAAGACAAATTCATTAACTAACACTGTCTGACGTGTCTTCATGGTGAGAGACGAAGCTATATTAACTCACCAAGGTGAGGGAAACACAGTGTCTCAATCTCCACCATTTTCTGTAGTGTTTTCTATGATATATGTATATATGTGTGTGTGTGTGTGTATGTGTGTATATAT
>MU228039.1:257975-298833 GCA_018584345.1 Thuja plicata
ATGAGGCCTCAAATATCGATCCATAGCTCTCTAGTCATGGATGTGTAAAAATGTAAAATGAAGGCCCTCAGATTGACCTAGTTGTGCCTATTGCAAATACACCATGAAACGAGAGATTCAAATGCATGAAAATGAAATCTAATCTAAATGATAACAATGCATGAAAGGAAATTAAGCTAAATGATAACAATGCATATTAGTCTATGAAAGGAAATATGAATGCAAATCTAATCTATGGAAATAAACATGATTCTAATCTATATGAGGAGCCATGAATGCAAGAATAAAGAAAACAAGAAGAGAGCTTGAGTGCTTAAATTCTCCTCCAAAATTGCTCTCCAAACCTGTAGCATAACAATACTATGAAAACCTAAATATGAAAATAAGAAGGAGAGGTCTCCTTTGAAAGGAAAGTGAACGATTGAGATTAAGAGGCAAAAACCCACCACTTAGAAAGATGTGAGGAAAAAGGGATTTTTATTTACTTTTTCAATTAATTTATTTCCTTTTTCAACAAATAAAGTGCTTTAAGTTGGGATTTTTATTTATTTAATTAAAAGAGAGGTTTTCTTTCAATTAAATAAATTAGAAGAATTTTATTTAATTAAATGGGGGAAATTTGATTTAATTTAATTAAATAAGAGGAATTTAATTAAAATAGAGATTAAATCTTTTAATTAAATAAGATGAATTTTATTTAATTAAAAGAGAGATTAAATCTTTTAATTAGATAAAAATGATCAAACCTAAGGAAATATTAAAATAATTGAATAATTGAATTAATTACAATTTGATCAAGGGAATTGATTTGAATTGAAAATGTTCCAAAGCATTGATTCAGGAATTTGATAAAATGATAAATGGGGCCCAAAGTCTAGGCAACCATTTTAGGGTGCATACATATATAACTCCCACTTATACAGTTAATTAGTGAATATGGATTCACTCGAGAGATAATAAGAAATCTCATTGGTAAAAGTAGTTACCATCAAAGTTAATTAATTCAAGTACATAGTTGTAGAAACAAACTAAGTTGGTTTGGGAAGTTGATTCATGTACATAGGAAATATAATATTTCCTAAAATATTAGAGAGTTGGTGTGGTTTTTTGGCTCGCATGACCTTTGCTCAATAATATTTTGGAAAGTTTTAGGTGGATTGATTTTTGGCTGGGGATCTACTCTATAATTGCGGAAGGCTTATTTGGGTGGCTTTCGGTTTCTCCTATTCTAGAGGATCTTCGCAGGACCTCAGGTAGGCCTTGAAGCCTTGAGGATTTCAAAAATGTCTAAATTTAAATTTATGTGAGTATATTTTTTAAATCGTGTGTTTGGGTGTGAATATGATGCTTGGTTATTTCTTTGAAGTTGGGTTCAAAAAGGGGAATAATAATTTGGGAAGAAATAAATGTTTGCCTGTGAATAAAGATGTCAAAGGAACAAAGAAGTTTTGGTTTGTGATTATTTTAAAATAAATATATATAAATACATATATATGAGAATGGTTGATATTGTTAATTTTGAATAGAAGGAAAGGAAATCAAACAACGACACTTACTAGAAAATTAAAAATCTATTTTGAATAAGGTTTAGAGAAAAGAAACTTACCCGTGCAATTAACTGATCTATTAGTATATAGTGAAAATGCATATATTAATGACTAGGATTTATTTCAAATATATATTATAATAATAATAATAATAATAATAATAATAATAATAATAATAGTTTTTTTAGACAATTTTGTTAAACTAAAAAAAAACTTGTTTTTTAAATTTAAAATAAAATAATATAATTATGAAGGGGAGTGGGCCATCATCCCCACTCTCTATGGCATACCGCATGGATGCGGTAGCTCCCGTGAATCCCACAGGGATCGCACGACCTGCGAGGTGGCCGGCGAGTCCATGGGTCCCTAGCCCTACGGGAACCCTGCTCGAGTCCACGAGGCAACAACCCCTTTTGGGTGGAGTTTGGGGAACTGTGAGGGGTGACCCCATGACACCTCCCCTACACTTTTTTTCTAATATATTTTTTGTTTGTTTATGTTTAATTTAAATTATTATTTTTTTTATAAAATTATTTGATTAATAATTAGTTTTGTTATTATTAAGTTTGTTTAAAATAAAATTAATTAAGTTAAATTAATTAGTTTTATATTTCTATTAGGAATGAATTAAGTTAAGTATAATTTTATACTTTATTTCTATTTCTTAAAAAGAAATTGAGTTTTGTTTTAGTAAGTAATAAATATGGGGAGGGTCTAAATTGCAAAGAGACGTATTTTAAGATTTTAGGTGAACTGGTTGCACAAAAGTGTAATATTGATTTTATTTGTCTATGAGTTTTGTTGAATGTCTAAGTAAATTGGTAATGAATAATGAAATCTCTTCTGTATATGTTCTCTTTTTGCATGTCTTTCAAGTCATTGCGTTAGATTGCACCTATTAGGTCCAACTTAGGGTTGTCTGTATCCTTGTGTGTTGTTTTTTAGAACCTAGGTACTAGTGGGTGAATGGTTCTTGATAGGGGTCGGGGCCCACAAGCGGTTGCTAGGATAACCTATCAAAGACTTGTGATCAAGTTAAAACATTTAATTAATAAATTTGGGAAGGGGTATTCACACATTAAACAATATTAACTTTGTGACTTTCACATTCCATTAGTGCTAGCATAGGCTATGCATGGGAGTGGGAGAAGGTGCCAGATATATTGGCATGATCAAATAGTCTCATCTCCATGAGAGATGTTTGGTCCCTCGTGTTCCTACTTGGGATCCAAGGTCTACCGAGTGACCTCTAGAATAACCCAAGGGATGAGGGCTATGCGATGACACTCACTTATTGGTAGCCTAGAGTCTGGCCCAATGTGTTGTTGTTTCAATGTTCATCAGTCTACTAGTTGTGTCCACCTATTATCATAGTGGTAATTCCATCTTTTTCTCCCCTCGTACCTTGCAATTTACCTTTTTGTTAGCTCGTGGGGTCTTGGTACCTATCTCCTAGCACGGGGGAATGGAACCTTAGGTTTCACATGGTTGGGTGGAAAATTATTTTATCAAAGTACTATTGGTAATGTATGTGTTCCCTTGACTTCTAAAGATATCTCATGGAGGTCCCAGCATGTATTTGGAATTCTTTTGTACTATGTACTCTTGTAACTATTCTTGTACACTCTTGATGGAAGGATGTAGATACTTTGATGTAATTCATTTATGAGGCAATGTAATAAGAGAAGGGAGTAGTGTTTAGGAAATGGATTTTAAGGGAGAACTATTTGTAATTTATTATAGATCTTGTACTCTATAGTGATCTAAGGATGTAAACTAATGGATATATGGTTACATTATAAATTGTCGTTAGATTTTATTATTTTCATTCTTAGATAATGGAAGGGAAACCTTGATGTGTAAGATGTGATTTGTTGTAAGATTACCTAGATATATTTCTCATGTTTAATATTTCTTTTATCTATTGGTGAAAGAACTTTTATCATGTATGTTAAGGATGGTTAAATATTTGTGAAGTTAAAGAAGTTATTATTGTCATCTTAATTCAGTTATCAAAATGAATTAGGAATCTTAATATCCTTTAAGGATGAAATGAACTAGTAGAATTTGAGAATTACATTATTTAAGTTTAAAATCATAGTTTTGTATTTAGAGAGGACTTTAAACCATTAATAAGAACCCAAGGATTTAGAATCAATAAGTTTCTTCATGCACATGCATTCCTATCTGCAAATGCTATTAAGAAAACTAGGAACACTTGATAGTTGAGTAGTAGAACCTTTTAAAAAAAATTTGCATCTCTAAATCCTTTATTTTAGATGATATCCTTATGGGTTACCTAGAGGGGATATTACACAACTTCAGTAGCACATTGTTACTTCCTTTTCTTCTTTTCCACTATCATTGAACTCTTCCCTTCTAATTGTAGATCTTCACTGGTTTGGCTTCAATCCACTTGCTTCAAACTCTTGGATTTTTCCAAATCACAAACTATACTTATATACAAGATGAATAATTAGAGGTTACAAGAAGGTTCACCAAGGCAACAAAAAAATGCAAAAAGGTCCCATGCTAGAAGCATGCATACCAAAACATAGAATGAACCCAACTAGATTAAATATAAATATTAAATGCATAGTTCACATATAACACAAACCAATCTGGATAAGAAAAAAATATTAAATTTATAACCTAGACCAAAATCAAGAAGCATGATCTACTATAGGAGAGAGGGACCATGAGCATGCTACACATAGCTTGATGCCAGATCTGCAATTACTGGAATAACTTTCAGGACCATCTCAAATGTGTAGTCACACTTCCCAAAGAACCACTTATCTTGATAGTTGAATCTGAAACTCCACACACCATGCTAGGAACAATAGAACATGCCAATATTCCACACTGGAAGTCTTCACAACACATATCTGGACCATAACAAGAATTAGATAGAACTACAATACTAGATGACATAGTTTTTGGATCACTAGGAATAGTTTACAGATCACAAAAGAACCCCACAACCAAGACCAAAACATGAATCTATCTGCATAACAATCAAAAATCCTTTAACCCCAAGTTTTTAAGTAGAAACCTTCGAGAAAGCACAAATGAAGTACAACCATCAGCAAATTTAAAATTGTTATCTATAATTGTGTAACATTTCCATTAAAATACAGACATCCCGAACACATAGATATCTAAATATAATAATATAACACTGAAGCACTAATAAACATCATCTTCTCATGATCATAGGTTACATATCCATCTCCCACTATTCTATAGGTTTAATACACAAATTTAATTCTCCAAGTAGGAAAATTTTGGACCATAGTGTTTGAGCAACCACAAACACCTCTGAAACACAATATTTGACATCAATGACAACATACAACCAAACATATATGTCTAACACAAAACACCCCAAAAAACATGTAACTCCCTTTTATAACTCATTTATGTGTCGAACACATATTTATATTTCCCATTTTAGGAGACTCAACTTCTATTGGCCATAACTTTTGTTTCGGTAGTCTGATTGATGAATTATTTAAAGTGCCAAAAAGATTGTGAAATTTTGTATCAAGATATTATCAATAAATTTGGTTGCGATCACTTGTGGGCCTATCTAAAGCCTCTAAGGCCTTTAAATTTGACTTGGAAACTTTTGAAAGTAACTTTCAAAAATGGAAACTTAAATATCGTTAAATATAGATATGATATAGTAATACAAATTTATTGGCATGCTTAAATAGCCAATCTATAGCTTTGAGAAATATATTGGACCAAATTATACTCAAATGTAAAATTTTATAAATAATAACCTTATGTAAATGGAAGGTTGCGACACCATTTTCATAATAGTAATACTCTCATCACTTTCCATTCATTCTCCCAATACCCATATCTAGTTTGTGTTTCTTTTCCATCCTCCTCTTCCCTTTAATTAATTTTGAAATCTAGGACACCTTATTTTGATCTTACCTCTTTCTATTTTATAATTTTCATGGTTTCATTAGTTTTATTACACTTTATTTCCACTTTTATTCCTTTTTACATATCTTATCCCAAATTTCCTTTTTGAAACTGTAGTTGAGCATACCATTAATTTTTCTTTCAAATGCTAATAAACTTACTTTTTGTATTTCAATATTCTCTACATCCTTTTCATCCTCCATTGGTCTTGTTTATATTTTTTATTTTCTCTCTTTTTTCTACCTTCTGTTTTAGAATTGAGCAGAATGAGTGATTGAGGAATCAGTATGACTATGTTGGTATGGTTGTCATTCATTTCAGCTTGTCATTGTCGTCATCTATGATTGTTCTCTATAACCACTGTTGAGTGTATTTCTTCACATACTCTGTATGTTGAGAATATGTTGATGATATTTTGGCATGTTGTTGAAGACTCTTTGGAGATCTATTTCAAGTTCTTGTGGTTCAGAATGAAGTATAACAGATTTGAGGATTGTCTTTGTTTAGCTATGGATAACGGTGACTTCTGCATGAAATGCATATTCCAAATTTCTCTACATGACTATTTCAGTTGGCTCAATGTTTTTGATTTCAAAGTTTGTTGGTGTTACTACTCTAGGTTTGGCTAACCTCGAGTGTTTACACTTCATTATTTGTCTGAATTAATACAAGATGAAACATAACATATATGGTGATATTTTTGGTCCTATACAAACATGGTGTGGTCTACTTCTCATTCCTTCCCACCACAAGAATTTTTAGTACTAACCTAATTAAAATTATATTATGCTAGTTTCTTTGCTGACTGTGGAAGAATTCATAAGTTATGGGTTGATAATTTTAAAGGAAAAAAAATTATATATTTAAGATAGACGAGTGAGTGAAAGGTGGAATTCATATGTGCCTATGAGAAACCTTTGCAAGTGAGATATATGAAATAGGATTTGTCTCCTTTCTTGATTGAGTTATTGTGAGAGGTGTTTGAGGATAGTGAAAATATTCAAGTGTTGGATACTAGAAGTAGTGAGCCAAAGGTGTCTACATATTGGTTGGTTGAGTTGGGCATCAGTGGTGGATCTATTCTCTTTTATCTCTCTTCTTTTGGCAGTGAGCCTTCTTTGTTCAGGAAATTTTGGAAGTGAGACCCTAAAAGTGAGGATTTCTTTATAAAAATCATCTTAATCGGTGTCACCTTAATGATTTTTCATAAATTTGATAATAATATTCCTCGTGGTTTTCCCTTAACAGTGTTTTTCATGTAAATATGATGTTTCATGTGTTTTATAGTTGTTGTACTTTCATGTTTTCATTTTTCTTCAATTAATGATTAAAGTAAGTTAGGTGGAACTGTATTGTTTGTGGATTTGTGGAAAGAAGAGGGAGAAAGACATGGAGATAAGAATAGTTAGATAAGTCACCTCCTCTTTCTACAACAATACATTTGGAAGGAAGATGCCCTCAATAGGATCAAGAGAGGACTCAAGCACTAAATGAGGTCAATTATCCTTCGCTAAAATGAGATTGATTGAAGAAATGAAAATTATAAAATGATAGAAATTAAGGTATTTTATAGGCCAATTAGGTGAAGGTACATAAAACTACAAATAACAGATAGAAATAGACCTTGAATGAGAAGAAAGTTGTAGATATGGAAAGAATAGTAGAGGACTAAACCATGGGCCAAATATGAGAAGAAAAGGGGAGGGATAGGTCAAAATTCCACTTGTACCTAGGGACAGGTTATCAATGACAACTTGTACCTGGAAAGTCTAGTTGAAACTTTTTGAGGAGTTATAACCGGTTCTAATCTTCTTGATCCCAATCTGGTAGCTCTGTAACCTATTCTTGCACATAGAAAAATGTGGGAAAAGAAACTGGAAAGGGGTTTTCCTTGGTCAAACCCTTGTATAGGAATCAACCTTGAAATATGAAAAAATTGCATAAAGGAATGTATGTAAAAAGGAAAATTGTTGATTTGCCTTGCCTACACCCTCATGAACAGATGTAGAAATTGCTCAAATTCATGAAGATAATTGAACATACTTGAAATCCAAAGAATTAACCTTGGAATTAGGTGTATAATAAAGGACACCTTCACAAATGCATATATATATATATATATATGATTGTCACTGCTAGATTTTGAATTTAGACATGCTTGAAAACACTTGCAAAGAGGAGAGGGAAGATGGATGAATGAATTGTCTTCTTTCTAGATTTGATAATTCCTCTACTTGGCCATCATGGGATGATAAATTTCATCAAATGGAGAATATTTCATTGAATTTGAATTATCTTAAAGAAATGGAGGTTTGGGGATCTTGAATTGGGATGCTTGCCTTCAAATCTTGAATCCAATCGCTCTTGCTTGCTTAAAACATTTATAGGTTGGTTATTAGCTTGCATATGATCATGGATATAAAAAATATAAGAGGAGAGATCATTTTATACTTTACACCCTCATTTCAGGATTCAAATTTGGTCTAGACAGACCAAAAATCAAGAAATCCCACTAAAACCCTAACGTCAGGCTCTAGACAAATTTTGGACCCATAATGCCTAGGAAAGGTTGCTAATTGTGACCTGTACCCTAGGAAATGAGACTGAAATCATAGGGGATTCCAAGAAGGAATAAAAATAGGAGAGGGATAAAATATAGGTTGCCAGGATCAATAATGATGCATATTCTGACCTTGAAATCACCGAAATAGGAGCTAATAGGTCCTGGTAAGTATCCCACAATGAGTGATAACTTTTTAGGAGTATGCATTTAGCCCCCATTTTAGTAGGATTATGATAAAATCCCATGCTCATGGTAAAGTATATCAATTCATAAGAATTATCTTATCAAAGTCATTGAAATAAAGAAACATGGAGCCCCCAAATGAATCAAGTCTTCATCAAATCTAAAATCAAGATAAGAGAGACATCACTCTGAAGAGAGAAAGAAGAAAGATGAGAGAGAAGAATGATCACTAGCCTAGTAAGGGAATGCCTTACTATGGATCACATAAATAACATGTACTACAAAATATGGCATTAAAGGTCTAGCAAGTTGTCTTATGCTAGGCAATCCATAAACAATTATCAGTCCTTAAGGAAAGCATTGTCTCCATTAAGGGATCTGGAAAAGGAGGATGATCAGGCCTAAATAAAGAATTGTCTCCTTAGGGATCAATAAAACAGATCATGCCTAAGGAAAGCGTTGTCTCCTTAGGGGTCAAAGAAAGAGGATTGGTCCTTAAGGGGAGCCTTATCCCCATTAAGGGATCCGATGAAAAGGATAAATAAAAGGAGAGAATATTATGCTTGGCCATCCACAAGAGAAGATGCATTGAATAATTGTGTATGTGTTTGTAAAATGTTAAACATAGATCATAGTGTAGGCCCCCATGTTAAAGCAATTGCAAATGCCTTAATGGGAGAAATGGCTTTAATGGGGAATACATGCACCCACAAGAAAGGAAAAGTCAAGGGAAATGAACACATGATAAAAGAGAGCATATAAGGGATCTACTAACTCTAGGGTCAGTATGATCATATGATAACAGATGTATATTAAATAAATTGAAATTCCATCATTCCCCAAAGATAGTAGAACAATAAGAATGGTGGAAGAGTGGAACATAAGAGATACGAAGAATAGTCTTTTTGGGCCAACATCACGGAGACCAAAAATAATAGGTAGTGATTATTTTGTATTATCCTCAATCAAAAAATACAAAGGCACCTTTACAAATAATGGCACATGCAGAACATAACATGTAAAAACATATAGAAGAAATGATATACAAATAGAAGAATGTTTATGACATTTTGATTCCTTTATCACCTCACGCCAATGGAGCAACAAGCATCATTTAAAGAAATCTAAACAAAACATATAATAGGTAGCACAGCATAGGGGAAGTACATCACGAAAAATAAACAAACACATAAAATCAACAAACAAGAGAAGCTAGTCAAGTGTATAACCTGCCCCCCCATGTCGGTATGTAGTGTTTAGGGAAGGTGAGTAACATGGAAGAGGAGAAACATAAAGAAATATAGATGGTACAATAGCTATTTTTGAAAAAGGACCATGCTATGAAGATGAGTCACTCTTCTTGTCATTAGGATTAAGAGATAATTATTGTGAAAACATATCTGGTAAATCATGATGAACATCAATATGCTCAAACATATCATCAGAATCTCTAGCATGAATAGCATCATTGGTTGCATTATAAGGAGTATCTTCTTAATCCAAATTAATTGCAATAGAATCCAAGATACAAATATAATTATCATGTTTGTTCAATTTGATCTTTTTCAAGTTAACTTCCTCCTTTGGCTCAAGAATAGGTTGATCAAAAGAAATCAAAGCATCAATATGTGTTTTGGGTGAAGCAATGTTTTGGGAAGTGAATTGATAGGCTCTAGCACAATATTTACAAATGCAATCACGAGTATGATGGTTACATTTGGTTGTGCTAGAAATTTGATTTGGTTTAGGATCAATCAACATCAGTTCATTTTCTTCTTTAGGGGGAAGAATGGAAGGAGTCATACTAGGCTAAGAGGTAGCATCGATAGAATGTTTATAAGATGTAGGAGGAGGAACTAAATTATATATAGGAGGTGTAGGGATAATTGTAAGTCTAGGGAAAGGAGATGGAACATCCTTGGGTTTTCTAAGCTCACAAATATTTTGGATCTTGTAGGATATGATCAGAAGAGATCATCTCTACGGTGTTCATTTGCTTGAGGTATGGAAGGCCAAAAGAAGTCAAGGTCAACATACTCTCGTGGCACTAAAGGTTGATAAAGGCTATGGTTAACAGTCACAATTTTTCCATTGTGAGGAAATTTAAAACACTTATGGATAGGAGAGGCTACAAATTTAATGGAGGTAAGCCAAGGAAGACCAAGTTTGACTGGAAATTGATTAGAAGTTGGAATCATAGTAAAAGTAACATCTAAATTTTTTTTGCCAACTTCAACAGGGAATGAAATGAAACCATGGGAAGGATAAAGGAAATCATTGCATGTTTTGATCATAACATCAAATTTACCATAAAAATCACATTGCAATTTTCTAGTGAATATATGTTCTTCAGTTATCACATTCACCATGCAAGTAGGGTCAATTAGGACACCATGAGAATGAAGGCCATTGACCTTTTCCACAATATAAAGAGGACCATCAGGTAATTTAATTGTCTCAGTAGGATCAAACATAATACAAATCTTCGGCTCACATTTTGATTTATTTTCAATTTGATAAATGAGGTTGACAATATTATTGGCTTCATTACATTTATCATCATAGTTAACAACATTGGTGGAGGAAGAAGAGAAAGGTTGGGTAGAATCAATAGTATTGGTCAAATGAGATGGAAAAGGATTGGTATAGATTTGAAAATTTTGATTGGGAGGTGCTATTGATTTGTTCCCTTGATCATTAACACTCTCAACAAATATAACATTAGAATCAATGAGGTCCTGGATAACATATATCAAATGGAAACACTTTTTCGGTATCATGACCAAGTAGAAAATGGTATTGGTAGAAATATTTGTGATCCAAGTGTTTGGGTAAGGGTTTGGAATTTTCAATAGGCTTAATAGGAGGTAGAGTTAACACTTTAGCATTAATCGATTTCAATATCACATTATGCAAATATTCAGAAAGTTGAGCAAAATTATGTGCAGGTCTAAAAATGGATGACAAAGGAGCCACACCTTTGGATGTTGGTGCCACTTTCTCATCAACATTATTTATTGATTGATTTATTTTGATGAGGTTCTTTGGTTTCTGAAGCTTGTTTAAATTTTTTATGCGACATCACTCTTATCAACTGGATCCATTGGAGTAGTGATCTCAAATTGACTCACTTGAAGCTGATAATTATGAAGCGCTACACATAGTTGAGAGAAAGAGGAAAATTCAGAAATAATATTCATATCTCCAATTTCTTTTTGTAAATTAACAAAGAAAATATGTTGTACATCAATATCAAGCACAAGATAAGAAATCTGAGCATGCAAATTCTTAAATCTACCAATGAAACTAGTCACTTTTTTTCTATCACCTTCTTTCCAATGCATCAAACCAGTTAAAGAAATCTTAGGACCAATTTTGAAATTGTTGGATGAAGGCATTAGAAATTTTTTAGAAAGAATCAATATAATAAGGAGTCAAAGAACAATACCATTGCAAGGTTTTATCTCGAAAGGTTATACATGAGCCTATGATCATGAGAGAAATCACTACACAATGTTTGAAAGGATTCAACATGAGTCAAAGGATCACCTTTACCATTATAGGTCTCAAGATGAGGGATCTCCATGTATTGTAGAATAACAACATGAATGATATCCAAAGACAAAGGACTAGCAAAATCAAAACTAGGAATGTTAAACTTGGATTGAGTCAATGAAGCAATTTTTTGTTGCAAAGAAGAGAGAGTTTGAGCCAAAATATTAATGTTAGAATCAGTAGAAAGAATGGTATAATGGGATATGTTTGAAATGTTTGGAGCATTGTGAGAAATAAAAGAAAAATTGAATATGAGAAGGGAACACTATTGTAAGTGGGCATTGATGAGGGTAAGGAAACACATGACACACTTGAAGGGATAGTGGACATAATAGGGTTATAAATGCCAACATATTTCGGATTGAAGTTTTGAATGGAAGTTATTATGATAAGTGGATCATAGGTGGATACACTAGGAATTAAGGTAGAAATAGGCATAGAGGTCTCAACACTAGTGACAGGTGAAATGAAACCTATCTTTTTAGAACAATCTCTAATAGAATTGAAATTATTATCAATGAAATGAGAGATAATTGTTGGATTAATCTTACGGAAAGGTAAGTGCTGAGAGGGGAGAGGTGAATTAGTACTTTACAAATTTTAACCACTATTCATTCCTTTTCACTAAAGTGAATATCATTCATAAAAAACATTGAAACACGTAAAACATAAACTAGAAAACCATGACACATAACACCATGATTTTTTGTCACACTGAAATCCTTGGTTTGAGGAAAAAAATGTGGTGGGGATGACACCCACAAGCCTTCATTTCTAAAGAATAAAGGTTGTGGTGGAGGTGAGGTAGTGCAAGAATGGTTTCATTCTCAATGCATTTATTGTTCTTGAATATCATTGGTTGAATTTCCTTTTTATCATGTGCAATCATATTGGTGCAATCCCAATGATCAACCTAACTTTTGTCTTGAATATCGTGAAAGTTTTCCCACTCAGCGTCAAGGTTTAGTGTATTTAAATTTGAACCATTGTGTCAGCTCTAGTGTGTTTGGTAATGTGCTTTGATCTTTCTCAGTGACATAATCATCTTCTCGGTAACTAACTCTTCTCAGTGACTAACTCTTCTCTATGTCTCGGTGACTAACTCTGCTCTGTGACTAACTTTGTTTTGTGTCTCAGTGACTAACTCTGCTCTATGTCTTGGTGACTAACTTTGCTCGGTAACTGTTCTCTGCTTAACTCAATAACTTGCTACTATTCAATGCTCAATGTCATTGATACTCTACTTTACCGACTATTTTCCTTAGTGCATTCTCCTTCTTTACTGATTGTCTTCATTGAGTATTATGAATTTGACAAAACTAATGACAACAAACTATCTCATAGGAGTATCAATCTCCCCCTTTGGCATTAGTTGGCATTTTGACAAAAAAACTTCAAAGTCATCAAAATTTTGTGTAACTCCCCCTATACACATGATTATATCTCCCTTACCATTATGTCTCCCTTTATACTATATTATCCCCTTATGTGCTATAATAATACATACTATAATATCCCCCTTTTTTACAAATATGCCAAAATCAAAATTGATTAGGGCTCGGTAAGATTTATGATACCTTATAAAAAATCTGAGCGTACTTCTTATGTACATTGGATAGGGATGACTCCCATGCATCTTTGAGTGTTTTAATTATAACAAGTTGAGTAGCAACATCAGTTACCAATCTAATGATGGTGTCAAGTGAACTGCCATTGGGGGTGTTGACCAACCCTTTGGCATTCTTCAAATGCATTTGCATGGATTCCTTGTGGGGAATCAAAAGTGCTTGCAAATCTAAAAGTTTTATCCTTCTCTTATTCTCTTCTTTTCGTAGTTCTTTCTGCAACCCTATCAAGCATTTCAACCTCAAGTAGTAGACTTGTAAAGAATCAGGCTTTGTAGAAACATTTTTCAACTTCTTGGTCAGCTCAGTCTCAACAGACCCATCTTTCTTCTTGATATCCTTGATAAAGTTTGAAATAGAACAAACTTTGTGAAATATTTAAAGTATATGAGACAACTTAATCTCAATCTCAGTAGATGCCTCTGAAAGTGATACCTTATCAACTGTATTGTTATCTAGAATGGATTCAAATATTTTCAGATCCATATTCCTTGAATGAATCTTCATCATGTAGTCAATAGTGTCTTGATTTGGATTTCAGACTTTCTCTACTAGTCCTTCTACCTGACGAATGATGTCTTTTGTTTCATCAATGGTGGCTTCTGGAATAATGTACTGTAAGACATCCTTGACGCTTTCCAATACATTAGTCTTCTTCCTCTTATGAAGTAATTTTTTTTGCATTGCCTTAAGTTTCACTAGTTCAACATACTTGATCATTTCATCATAGTCCATAGTAGATAGGTCAACATTGGTAAAATGATCGGTTGACTCAAATCTAATTGTTTCCTCCTCTTTGATTTATTCTTCTTTGTTATCTTATTTGATGAATGTGATGCCTTTAGTGCATTAGATGTTTTATTTTTTGTGCATGTTCTAACTCTCTTCTCTTCTTATTCTCTTTCTTCCTTCTTCGCTTCTTGTTTCCCTTCTACTTCCATTTATCCTATTGTACCATGTTTCTACTCATTTGTGTGTATCTCGGCTTCCTTATGTTCATTTTATTCATTTGGTTCATCTTTTTTAGGTTCTTGTTGTTGTGCAATGGACTCAGTTGGGGGAAGTGATTCAGTGTTCCGTGTTGCTACTTTCTCGATAGTCGTAACCTTCTCAGTGTTCATGTCTTTCTCAACTTCCTTCCCCTTTTCATTCTTTGTTTCCTTTTCCTTCCTTATTTCCTTTTGTTGGTCATTTTCTAAATGACCTGTATCCACACCATATGGATCATTATCACCTTGAGTTGTGTGATAGTCTAGTACTTGTTCCAATACAGGATGTAGAGTAGTAGCTTTATCATTTATGTTCATTTTTTCAGTATTGATGTCCTCGGTTTCCATCCTCAGTTTCCATAACATTCTCATCTTTTGATGTATCATCTTTGGGATCTTTGTTAGTAATATCCTCAATAACAACCTCATCGATGTCAATTTTCAAATCAATATGATTGTTCTTACCTTGATCATGTTTAGCAACTTCATTGGTTATCTTCTCCTTTTCTTTCTCATCTTGAGATTAAGGCTCTTCGATGTTTAATATCTCTCTCTATTTTGCATCGGGTTCATATTGTAATCACTACAAGTCTCCTAACATAATCCTTAAAGATCTTTCCTTAACAAGGAATCTTTTAGATTTTTGTTTCAAGGCCTCCACAATTTCTTCAATATCTAGATTTAGTACAGTTAGCACAAGAGATCTTTCTCTCATTTTTTTTTCAGGATTCATAGCATATTTCCATCTTGCATCTATGTTGTTGTATAACTCAATAGGCAAAAACTTGATAACTTCAAGTGGTGTGTATCTAAATTTGTGTAAAGAGTAAATAATTGCATTTGAATTTTTACCTTGTTCTCTTTACTTTTATTGTTATACTTTTCTTGTTTCATTCCTCTGAATGTTCCATACTTCTTCGTTGTGTCTAACAATTCTTCTAGACTTCCTGGTGGTGGAGGATTCTTATTCACAAATTTGGGTTTTCTCAAATCTTCGGTCTCTGAGTTAGTGTCTAGTGGTAGCTTGAATTTTCTCCTTAGTCTAGTGTTTTCCTTCTTGTCTCTTATATATGTCTTCTCTTTCAGTTCAATAGAATTCTTCTTTGCTTTCGGTGATGCGCTAGACCTTGTTGATGATCTAGTAGATTTGGGGCTCGATGAAGGCTTTAGTATTTGTGGTTTACTTCCTTCCACTCTAGAGGTTTTTGCCTCATCTTTTTCATTGTCAATTCCCAAGTCCTTAGTCATATTAGCACTCATCTTGCTATATTTTATGTGAATTTTAGGTACTAAGATACCTTTCTTAATCTTAGTCTTAACTTCTTCATATATTCCATACCACTTGGCTCTTTTATCAGTAGGCTTAGCTAAGAGAGTTTTGATTTGTTGAGATGTAATATCTATATCCATCTCATATCCCATAGGATCTAGACATATGCTCCTAGGCTCGACCTGCATTGATAATACATGAGTCAGTGTCTACCTCAAAACATATAGAATCATGATATTTCTCAACTAATTGAGGTGGAACTCTGAATTTATGATGCATCCTTGTTTGGAATTTAGGGAATTAATCATTCCTAATTATGTCAAGATTCTCTCCTAGACTCTTTATGTATTCACTGATTTGATAAACGACTAGTTTATCAACACTCCATTTCACATTTCCAATAGATGGAAATAAGTTCTCAAAGTAAAAGTATATGCATACTAGTAGTGAACTGAACTTCAATGTATTTGTCTTGGATATCCTTGTAGTGTTCATGTTGTCTTCAAGTTGTTTCAATGATATCTCACATAGATCAATCTGCATGTCTTTATTTATAATCTTGTATGCCAGATCAACAACTACATAAGGTACGTTGTCCACTCGGGATGATTGGAATACTCGGTAGGACAAGATGTTGAATGCAAACTTCAACTCAAGGTCTTCAATGGTAGAAATACTCAGACCTCTCCCATTCCATTTAGATTTTCTTAGCTCACTCAACTTGATCTTCTCAATATGTCTGATAGCTTTAGGCTTGTCTCCAATCGGGTAACCAGTTACAATGTGTAACACATCCTTTGTGATATTCACAGGTTGATCTAGCCACATACATTGGTTGTGTACTCGGCTAAGTGCCATCCTTATCCACTCGATATTGATTACATTTGGGATATGCAGGGCATGTGTCAAACCTTTTGACTCTAGATGATCATGATCGCTCTTTATTTTGTCATTTGCGCATAACTTCTGGTAAGATGAATCAATTTCTATTTCACAAATCTTCTCAACCTTATAATGGGTGAAAGTTCTCATGTCTTCAATCAATATAACTCTGTCTAAAATGGATTAAATTGCTCCCATCATTTCTGGTTTAGCTTCCTTCACAAGAGGTATCTTGTACTTAGAATTCATAGACTCAACATTCTCAACCACAATTGGATTTTGAGCTTTTGGGGCCATATCCTCTTCTCAAATACAAAAAATTTTGAACTAGGTTTTTGCATCTAAGACTCAGTTTCACTAACACAACTAGGTAAACACCACAAAATACCTTGAATAGGTTCAAATATGCTCAAAGTGGTATAGGATTACCTTCACAATCACCCAAATTTCACTTGAGGAATCAATTCTCCAACTCTGTTCACACTGCTCTAGAAAATGTTAAGTAACAATGATAGATGATGCAGTCTATATATGGATTTTTCTAGGTTTAGGGTTTCCAATGGTCTTAAAGTAGAAATTAATGCTTCATCAACTTACTTTATTGAATACCTAATTTTTTTTCCTTTTACCGAATAAATGTGAAACATAAACTCAACAGTATGGATCCAAATGCATCTAAGTATGCTCATATGGATCTCTGCACATATACTAGGAACCAATTTAAGATTTAAATTTTAACTTGTAGTTCCTACTCATACCTCTTACCTGATTAGGTAGATTCAGTTGCACCTGATCTGGAGGACGAGGTGTCTTCAAATGTTCCGAATGATGTTCCATCATCCATGGTCTTTCTTCTCCATGTCTTGTTCATATGTTATCTCATTTCTTCAACATTCACTTTAGGTTTCTTAGATGTTTCTTCCTCGGTAGGAGCTTTGCCTCGGTACCTGCAATCTTTGGCAAGGTGACCTAGCTTGTGACAATGGAAGCATGCCATGTCATGGTTTCTCCAAGATCTTCTATTGATCCTGCCATGTAACAACATGCAATTTGTAGCAATGTTACCATATCATCCACAGACTAAACAATATATCCTTGTGTTATAGTCCCATGTTTTGGATGTACCTTGTCATTTGTTTGGAATATTTTTTTATTTTTCTACCCATTAGTCATTTCTCTTTTGTGATCTACATTCTTTAGATTTGTGACTATACTTGTTGCAATTAATGTAGTAGCCATCAAACTTTGAATTTATTTTGTTGTTCTTAGTCTTTGATCTGTATTCATGTGTTCAGTGCCCATACTTATTATAGTTATAGAAATGTCCATCAAACTTAGGTGAACTCAGTGACTTACCTCTTTTTATTCTACATACATTTGCAGTATTTCCAGGTTTCCCACAGTAATGGAAACTAGGCTTGTTTAACTTTGGTGGGGTGGAATTTCCTTGACTGTCAGCTTGATTAGAGGAATCTCCTTTCTCAGTAGTGCTCTTACTATTGAATCCTAGTCTAGCCTTGTCTGTCAGCTATCTTTGACCTGTAAGTTGTGCATCCAATTATCTCAGTGTTTCTTCATTTCTCTTTAGTATCTCATTCGTTTCTTTGTCAGATTTTAGCTCCCTGGTTAGTCTATCAGCTTCACACTTAAGTGCTTGATTCTCAAGTTTTTTTTTTGGTTGACTCTATATTAGAACTCACTAGTCGATAGGTCATATTATAGTGTAATTGCATCATCCTCATGATTTCATTGTCCTTATTAGCTATTCTTGTTTCAAACTATCTTTTGTCTTCTTCATTTATTATCAGTGCATTTTCAACTACTCCCTTAGAGTCAAGTATCTCACTCATTCTCAATGCTTGTGTTTCTTGATCTATCTTTTCCAAGTTCAGTTTCTTGGTGAGTTTATTTTTCTTTTCCATGAGTATTGCAATGGCAGAATGAGATTCACCATTCAGAATACCTTCAGATGCTATTTCAAGAATATCAACATACTCTTGTATGGATTTTAGTTCACTGCATAAGTTCTTCCTCACTTTTAAGGACTTTTCTAACTTGTTTTTCATATCTTCAATCACTTCTTGTGCACTCTCCAACTCAAATGAGCAAGACTATCAATCTTCTTAAATTTCTCGTAACTTTCCATGGTCGTGATCTTTACTCTCAGGTGATTAAACCTTTATCTCAAGAGACTAACTCTGATACAAATTTTTGGATTAATCTTATGGAAAGGTAAGTGCTGAGGGGGGGATCATTACTTTATAACTTTTAACCACTATTCATTCCTTTCCACTGAACTGAATATCATTCATAAAAACATTGAAAAACATAAAACATAAATTAGAAAACCATGACACATAACAACATGATTTTTGGTCATTCAGAAATCCTTGGTTAGAGGAAAAAACTACAGTCGGGATGGCACCCACAATCCTTCATTTCTGTGGAATAAAGGTTTCTCGGTTAGAGCTACAATGTTACCTACTTCTAGTAGCTTACCCTGTTAGGAGTATTATACTTGGTCAAGAATACAAACTACTTGTTTAGTCTACCTAGTTAAAGGATTTTACAATCTCTCATCTAAGAGATGTACCTAGTCAGAGGATTTACAAAATAAGACCTGTTAGGGCCTACCCACTAGATGGGATTTCTAATCTCCTAACTATTACAAAAAATTATTACAAAAATGTTTGCAAGTATGCATCAACCATAATGCTATTCAGATTCATTATGCTCTGCAAGTGCATTACCTCTTTTTGTGCTTGGTAACTTAATTGTTTTGTACCCTATATCTTCTTCATTCTATCTTTTAGCTTTGTTGCTGTAACTACTTATATCTCTCTATAATATTTTCCCTCTTCTCTGTCTCTGTATATATATTATCCAACATCCCATTGTCATCTTTATGTTTTTGTTCATTTTATATGATCTTAAGGCAGCTAACCTAATTATATACTTCTCCTTCTGTGGTGGAGGTGAGGCGGTGCAAGGTTGTTTTCATTCCCAATGCATTTATTATTCTTGAATATCATTGGTTTAATTTCCTCATGATCATGTGCAATTATATTGGTGCAATCCCAATGATTATCCTAACTTCTGTCTTGAATACCATGAAAGTCTTCCCGCTCGGTGTCCAGGTTCAGTGTATTCAAATTTGAATTGTTATTTCAGCTCTGGTGTGTTTAGTAATGTTATTTGATCTTTCTCAGTGACATAATTCTCTTCTTGATAACTAACTCTACTTGGTGACTAAATCTACTCTGTGTCTCGGTGACTAACTATGCTCGGTGACTAACTCAGCTCTGTGTCTCGGTGACTATCTCTGCTCGGTAATTGTTCTCTGCTTAACTTAGTAACTTGTTAATATTCGGTGCTCAGTGTCATTGATCCTCTGTTTTACCGACTGTCTGCCTTAGTGTATTCCCTTTCTTTACCGATTGTCTTCATTGACTGTTATGACTTTGAAAAAACTAATGACAAAAAACTATCCCATAGGATTATCAATACTACGTAGGATATTACCACCATATTCATCATTATGAACTAAATTCCTTAAGTCCTCTACAACAAAAATGAATTTTGGATTAGAATTTTCTTGTCCTAACCATTGTTCAAATTTATCAAATTCATTGGAAAGTTTTTAGACTTGTATAGGAGGAACTCTTAATGTCTCATCTTCTTCATGATAAGAATGGAAATAATTGTTCTCCATTATATGATTGATGTCATTAGTATGTATGTTGGTTTCACCACGATTCCTAGGAAAGAGAGAAGACTCAGGATCAAAGGAATCCATAAGTCTAAAACCTCTCCTAACTATAATACTACAATTAGGACTCAAAGTAATAACACTCATGCACAAGGTAATAAAATAAAAGGTAGAGATCTAATGCAATTTTAAAATTTGAAAGAGATATGAAATCATAATGTTTTTATGCAAAAAAATCTAATTAACAAATTTAGATATTTAATATAAATTATGAAAACTAGATCTAGATCTAAAACTGAGAAATATGCAACTCCAACAACGTAGATCTAAATACTAATTCAGATTTGCAATGTAATAAATTTATACATATAGATGCATATAATGTGGTAAAAATAAGATCTAAAGTACTGCATGCAAAGAGGATCTAACTACCAAATCAAAAGTATGTAAAAATATTTGGTTCACCAAAAATGTATTGTTTGAGTGGGTTTGTTTAAAGAAGATGGAGAAGGAAATGTAGATAGGAATAGGTAGATAAGACACCTCCTCTTTCTACAACCATACATTTGGAAGGAAGATTCCCTCAATAGGTTAGAGAGGAAACTCAAGTGCTAATTGGGGGAATGATCCTTTCCTGAAATGAGAGTGATTGGAGAAATGGAAATGGTAAAATGACATCAATTAAGGTGTTTTACATGCTTAGGTGAAGGTACAAAAAATTTCAAATAATAGACAACAAAATACCCAAAATGAGCGGAAAGTTGCAAATTTGGAAAGAAAAGTAGAGTACTGACTTGTGGGAAAAATCTAAGTATAAAAGGGGAGGGAAAGGTCAAAATTCTACCTATACCCAGGGATAGGTTGTGAATGTCAACCTGTGCCTTGCAAATTTGGCTGAAACTTTTTAAGGAGTTCCGACTAGTTCCAATCTTCCCAATCCTGAACCACTAGCTCTATAACTTGTTCATGCACATAGATAAATTTGAGAAAAGGTTGTAGAAAGGGTTTTTCCTTGGTCGAACACATGTATAGGAATCAACCTTTAAATATGAAATAAATTACATAAAGGAATGTATGTAAAAAGATAAATTATTGATTTACCTTGCCTAAACCCTCATGAACAAATGTAGAAATCAATAAAATCCACGAAGATGCTTGAATGTGTTTGGAATACAAATATTTTACCTTTTAATGGGATGTATAATTAATTATTCCTTCACAAATTCATAGATCTATGATTTCCACTCCTAGATCTTGAATGTAGATGTGATTGAAAACAATTGCAAAGGGAAGAGAGAAGATGGATGCATGAATTGATCGTCTTGCTTGATTTGATAATTCATCTAATTTTGCATCATGGGAGAATAAATCGCATCAAATGGAGAATATTTACTTGAGTTTTAATTATCTTGAAGATATGGAGGCTTGGAGATCTTGAGTTGGGACTCTTGCCTTCAAATCTTGAATCCAATCGCTCTTGCTTTCTTGAAAACTTGATAGATTGGTTCTTAGCTTACATATGATTGTGATTATCAAAATGAGGATAGGATAGGTAATTTTATACTTTAAAACCTCATTTTGGGATTCAAATTTGGTCTAGACCAACCACAGATGAGAAAATATAGTTGAAACCTTGACGTCGTGCTCCAGACAGTTTTGGGCCTAGAATGCCTGAGATAGGTCGTGAATGACGACCTATACCCTAAGAAATGATCCTATAATTACAAGAGATGTTGAGAAGGAAGAAATAGAGCAGAGGGAGAAAATATAGGTTGATAGGATCAAGAATAACATGTATTTTAACCTCAAAATTTCCAAAATAGGGGCTAATAGGTCCTAGTAAGTATCCCACAATGAGTGCTAAATTTTTAGGAATATACATGAAATAATAAATAATGATATTAAGTTTAAGAGTTTGTGTACAATTGATTCACCCCCCTCAATTTTCTTGCATATTCAACAATTGGCATTAGAGTCGTGGTTCCTTGGAGAAGATATTAACTACTTGACAAGATCTTGATGGTGCCAAAACTGACACTACCTACTTTTGATGGAAGTAACTAAGGTTATTGGGAAGTATAGATGCAAATTTTTTTTTATCTCTCTAAGTTACAAGATGTGGAAATTTATGCAAAATAATTATTTAAAATTGACAGGTGGACTAAATACTTCAGATGAGATTAAGTCATATGAAAATAATTAAAGGGCAAGGTATACAATTTCTAAAACTCCAACTAAATCTGAATTTTCCAACGCTGTATCTTTGGACACTGCTCATGATGTTTGGGAAAAGCTAAAAAGTAACTATGAAGGAAATGATATCATCAAAAAAGATAAGATGCAGAATCTAAAGGCTAAATGTGAAGGTTTGCAGATGGAAGAAGAAGACACAATAATGACATACATGCAAAAGATTGACAATGTGGTAAATAAGATCAGTAGTCTTGTCAACACATTGGAAGAAAATGATGTGGTACAAAATATACTTAGATCCCTCACTAAAGTGTATATTTCCAAGGTCATTTCTATTGAAGAAAATCATATTTTAAATTAGTATTCTAGAGAATAGATGTATGGTGCATTGCTTTCTTTTGAGATGAGAGAATTTGGGACTAATGCGATAAGAACAAAAAATGCTTTTAAGGCTAAAAAACTGGTGAAGGAGGAAGAATAAGATGAAGACAATTTGGATGAGATAGAAGAATTTTTTTATAGAAGATTGAAGAAAGGTACTGGAAAATACAGAGGTAAGTTACACTTAAAATACCTTCATTGTGGAAAGATTGGCCATTATGCTTCTAGATGTCCTAATAGAATTGCAGAACAAAAGAACAAGGAAAGTAAAGGACAGTTTAATAAGACAACTTACTATTTTAGAGAGTATGAAAGTATTTTTACAATGAATCTGATTATGAGTAAGATGATCAATACTTATTTCTAGCAATAAAATAAGATATTCATGTAGTTAAACTTGTTAGTGATCCATAAGTAAATACAAAAGGTACAAACTATAAGAACTTTGATTTATATGTAGTAAGGAACAAAGATGAATGTATCATTAATAGTGGATACTCTAAACATATGACTAGTGATAAAAGTAGGTTTGTAAAAATTGAAAAGTATGATAGAGGTTTTGATACTTTTTAAGGTGACCAAGTTCAACATAAAATAGTTGCAATTAGCTCTATTAATTTTGATGAGAAATATAACGCTAACAACGTTTACTATGTGAAAGGCCTGAATCATAATCTCTTGAGTTTTGGAAAAATGTGTGAGAATGTATACAATCTTGTATTTCAAGAAGATGGTTTTGAGATAAGAAAGAAATCCATAACTATAATTATTGCCAAAAAGAAGACCGGGGGAAACATGTATTAGATGAAGAGTTTGAGTGAATATTGTTTGATGTCTCAGATCAATGCGAGATGGTTGTGGAGCTAGAGGATGTGTCATATATACTTTGAAAATATGATAAGGATCAGTTCATTGCATGAAATAAAAGATTTTCCAATGATTACAAGACCTACTAACATCATTTGCAAAGAATGTTAAAACAGAAAACAAACTCAGAAAAATTTCAAGGCAAAAGAGCCATTCACTACTTGACTATTGGATTTAGTGCACACTGGCCTATGTAGACCTACCAAAATCAAAAGCCTACAATCATAAAGGTATTTTACAAGGATAAAGGTATTTCATGATTTTAATTGATGATTATTATAGGATTACTTGGGTTACTTTCTTAAGATAAAAATATGAAGCATTAGAGAAGTTCAATATATTCCAAGCTATATTTGCGAGTGAAACAAATAGAATAATTAAATGTTTGAGATCTGATAGAGGAGGAGAATTTACTTAAGATGGATTCAACCATTTCTATGAGAATCATGGAGTTAGGAGACATTTATCTTCTCCTAGAACACCACAACATGATGGTGCATTTGAGGGGATTTATAGACCAATACAAGAAACATCAAGAACCATGATCAAATAAGAAAATCTACCATAAGTCTATTAGAAAGAATAAATTTGGAATACAGTATACACACCGAACATAGTTTAGATTAGGAAGAATTTTGGAAAGACATCATATGAGGTATGGTATGGAAGAACCCCTTCTGTTAAATATTTTAGAATTTTTGGAACCAAATTGTATGCTAGAAAAGATAAAGAGAATCTAGGAAAGTTTGACACCAGAGAAGATGAAGGAATATTTTGTAATTCTACTACAAAGAGTAAAGACTATAGATGATATAACAAAAGGCTCAAAAGAATAGTTGAGAGTGAAAATATAAATTTTGATGAAGACATTCCAAAGAATACAAAATTTAAAGTTGGACATGAAATAAATGAGTCTACGGACAAACAAGAAGAGGAGAAGACTACATAAAATGAATAAAAAAATGATAAGGAAGTTGCTCTAGAAACCTCTCCTAAGACTCCCATATATGTGAAGTGGAATCATTCAAAAAATTAGATAATTGGAGACAAGAATAGAGGAGTAATAAAAAGAATTAAATCTACTAAATAAGAAGTCAACTTATGTTTAATTTCAAATTTTAGACCGAAGATTGTGAAAGAGGGTTGAAATGATCAAAATTGGATGAAAGATATGAAGGAAGAGTTGGATTATATTGAGAAGAATCAGACTTTGGAATTAGTCCCAAGACTGATAGAAAATAATGCAATTGGAACAAAATGGGTATTCTAGAACAAACTAGATGAATATGGTAATATAGTGAGAAACAAAGCAATATTGGTATGTAAGGGATAAACGCAAGTGGAAGGTATTGATTTTGAGGAGTCTTATGCTCGTGTGGAAAGAATGGAAGCTATCAACATGTTTTTGGATTTTGTGACACATAAGGACTTCAAATTATATCATATGGATTAAAATATGCATTTCTAAATGGAAAATTGAAGGAAGAGGTGTACATATAACAATCAGAAGGATTAAATCTATACGTTTATCTAGACATTGTCTGGAGATTGAAGAAGGAAATATATGGATGGAAGAAAACTCCCAGATCTTGGTATGCAAGGTATTGGTTTCTGAAAAGGTTTTACACTTATACGCTACCAGTACACTCTTCAATACATTCTATAAAGAAGCCAACTCCAATGTTTACATTCTTTAAGAGGACTGGACCAACTAATAGGGACACTGAACTATCCCTCTACACTTTATCTTCTACAAAACCAAGGGGGACTCCCTTTAATGTATTTTGATACACACTCAACTTATGATTGACATTAATATAAGCATAAATCTCGTAGTAGGCTCAACATAACCGAGAGATACTAGATAATGGCTAATTATCCATTGAACATCAACCTTGCCTGAAGCATGAGATGAAATAACTTACCAACATACAAACAAAAGTAAAGATATTCATGATTTAATCAATTTTGTTATAGCAAGAAACAATACGAGTCTGAATGACAACACACTTGTAAGACCCACAATAGCTAAGATCAGTGCCTTATCCCATTGGGAATTTGAGTCATTAGAAATACATCTTATAAAATCTTTTTATCTAGAGCATATGATTTAAGAGTATTGCCTTACAATATTCGTCAACTGTAATCCCTTACCAACCTACTTATCTCAATCCCTGGATAACCTTGTCAGATATCCAATCCTAATCAATTATTTAATTGAACATTTAGATCAAATCAGAAAAGAAAGATTATATACATCACAACAATGCATTGAATGAATAAAGCCCTCGATTCTTTTCATTCAAAACATTACAACATTACACACTAGAGAGATTTGAACCAACACTATATTTCAACAGAATCCTTTGCTATCTCTGCAATACAATATTCAATATAACCTACAAACTCAAAAACCTTCACAAGACTTAACACAAATTCACTTAAATTACTCCATGGAAAGAATGTACAATGTTGCTCATTCTATGCTAAAACTTGCTACTGGGACCATAAAAACTAGAACCCCTCACCATGTTCCTAAAATCCCCTTTTATAAGAATAAGGGAGCCAACAAAATTTAGGCCAAGAAAAACTACTTGTCACAAACTAAATACCACACGTCACAAAAAACACCAGGAAAAGACAAAAACTCGGCCTCCAACGTAAGAAATCCTTTGTGTTTCCAACCTGCACTGTTGAAAGAAAAATGATATGCTCAATAGAAGGTTACTTAAGAATATTTCCATATAGGGTATTTTGTCCTATTATCCCATTCTAGCACACATCAACTAAATTAGGTAGTAACAGAATGTCACTATCAGGAATAACAAACACCAGAGCCATGCCAATATAGCACAGTATGTGGCTGCAGTACAAGAAAAGAAAAAAATGAAAAGTTCTTAGTAAATCTCTTCCAAGGCATCTCAATATTCTAAAAATAATCCAAAAATAAATACCCAAGGTCTTGACATCTCCTTGTTCCCTTCTCCAGCAGACTAACCAATGTATCGCAACCAATAGGAGATAAAAAAAAAGTGACACTCTTATGAATTGTGAGTTTGCAATACAGTTCAACTTTTAATATCCCTTTGGTTACCCACATTCATTTTAATATCCCTTGGGCTATTGTGTATTCTACCCCATGCAATTAGTCCCAATATTATTTTTGCATTTGTATCCAGAGATACTCCTTATCCTCGATAATATATATTTTTGCTAACATATGGGCAAATGATCCATGGAAAGGTCATACTTATAACCTCCAAACCTATTTCACTTCTATAAAAATGTACTTGAAAATCCTCTTTCAATATCTGAAGCTCATGTGCATAGAAGTAAACAATTAGAGCCATATCAAAATCCATAATAATTCCTATCGAAAACACCATGATCTTCTAAAAATTCAGTCTACCAGATATATTTTTTTTCTTGGGAATGTCTTATCAAATAAATTTTTTAATAGGGGTTCCTTCACATGCCTATCCATTTATGCCAACCAGCCCTGAATAGAAATAAGTCCATTAGTAAAAGAAAAGAACCAAAGGTTACTGCTAACCCTGGTCAATACTGCCTTGACTGACATGTGGAAACTTCTGCTACATGGCACAATCTAATAATTCAGTGAGTCCACTTGTTCATCATCTCAGCACCAGGATTGCACCTTCTCTCCCTCATCCTTAATGACCATGGACACATGGCACACTATCACAACTTCCCTAACCACAAACATAACCTTGTGAGCCACGATTTGACATTTTCTATCTATCGTCACATCACAACACATTGTCTTAACCATCACAAGCCACTGCTAAGTCATGACACTAACATCTTCTATATTTATCGCATGGTTGCAAGAACTTATATTAACTATCAATATGACAAGTGACTAAACAACAAGCATTTATTTTGATCGCTCAAAAGTTCACAACCGCAACCATTAACCTTCTGGAAACCTTGCAATGTTGCAATCTCCCATTTTGTCTGTCGCACATCATGCTCTCACACCATTGCAGCTCCACTTCCTGACTGCTCCATTACCTTACAAATTCATGATGAGAAAACACCTCTCTTCTACATATCCCCTTTCCATATCATCCTTCAATCTTCCTCCCAGGTGGCACACTCTGATTCGATACCGATTCTGCCAAGTCATCACCATATGGGCACAGGCACACAAAATATCCTCATTGACTGCCAGCTAAACACATCGCACATGAACCACTTGCCAAAAGGGGCATGCATTTTGGCACTTCCTTACTATGTTTTGATGAATAAAAACATTAAATCCTTCCCTACTATGACCGATGTTAGATATATGCCTATGAGTATTCCTTTGAATAAAGAAGTGTAGCATAGGGAAATATGAAAATAGCCCTCATTCCTTAGTTTTGTTCATGCAGGGAAGATCCCTTAACTTTTGAACAAAAAAAACTATCTCCTTTTATAGATATCTCAACCCAAAAAATGAGTCCACATGACCTTTGATGCAATCCATTTCTACAGCTTGGTTGGATGTCTGTGCAAAAATTTAATATGGCAACCTCAAATTCCTTTAAAATTTGTAGGTGCCAACAATGGCTCCAAGTGGGGATGTATACCTCTTGCGGGCATAGAAAGAACTTAGAATATCTAGGAAAGTAGTGTTGGAATTGTATTCTATTGGAGTTGTTGGCATTCATGTTTTTTCATTGATGTCAACATATGTTTAGTTGAAGTCTCAGTTAGACTGGTTGTCTCAGGAACAGGCGAGACTGACAGTCATGTACAGACACTGTATAGACTATCAGAGGATGCGAACACCAAAATGTATTAAGGGACAAGATGGGATCTTATATCTAAGGGTTCTTGAGTTTATGTTTAATTTTGTTTGAGTTACATCAGTTTTGGTGAAGACTATTTGCATAACAGTGACAGTGTTAGTCTCTGAGTTTTGTGGATAATTTGGGTGCGAGTACGTTTCATGTTATGCGAGCTTAGGGAATCTTAGGAGAAATGTCGAGGAATGTTTTTTATGATTCTTGGGTCACAAGACTCTTGGTGATCTCAGCTATGGCATGTGTTATGGAGAAGACCAATTTGGGGATGACTTTTGAGATGTAGCGTGCATTATGGATGGCGAGCATGAATTGCGGATCTTCGATTATATTTGATGATTTATAATTTATGTTTACTTGTTCAAGGTACCATGTGTATCTTAGCAAGTGGTTATTTAATTATTTTTTCATTAGGGAAGTCTTAATTGGCCAACCTAATTACTTATTATAAACTTATATAAAGAAGAGTTGTTTTCTTGATTAGGATAGTGGAAAGTGAAGTGTGGAAGTTGTGAGGTTGTATTTGAGAAGTCTACTAGATGTAGATAAGAGATGGTGATTGATGAACTTCATTGGAACTATTTAAGGAAAAAAAATTCTATCAATGAGTTTAGTGGATATTATATCTTATTATATCTGTATCTCAAGTAGTGAGTCCTAAAGGTGGATTTAACCTTCTTTAGGCAGTGAGCCTGTTGTTTCTCTTGACTCCTAACAAGGTTTGTCCTTTAATAGGGACTATGTACTATATGTAATAGTCATCTCCTAACTTGGATAATTCTCCTAATAGGGATACTTTACCTTCAATGCATTATTTGTGGGTGTTAATTCCCACCGGGGTTTTCTGTTAACAGGGTTTCCTCGATAATAAATGGTTGTGTGATGGTGTTGTTGTTAATATGTTCATAATTGCATTTATCTTTTGATTGTTAAAGGTTAAAGTTTAGAGTATTTGGAATACAAATTATTTACCCACCCCCTCTCTCAGTTGTACTAGTGGACTATTATTTCTAACAATTGGTATCAGAGATTCTGGCCCTTTGAGAGAAATCTTAACAACTTGAGGTGATCCTGAAGATGGCATTCTAGAGGAAAGAAAGTCTGAAGTTTGATCCTAGAAACTTTGACATTTGGAAGAACAAGATGAGATCTCATCTGCTATGTTTGGGAATTGACTACTAGATGATTACAAAGAAAGATGATCCAGTCAAGACTGAAGATGAATTAGATAAAGCTACTAATGATGAAAAGAAGTTGTTTTCTTGTAACATGGTTGCAAGAGAAGCACTGATTAGTGCACTCTTTGAAGGTGAATTTATAGAGGTTAAAGATTTGGATTCTACACATAAAATTTGGTCAAGATTAGAGGCACTATATGAAGGAGATAAGTTTACTAAGTAGGCAAAGTTACAGAAATGGAAGACAAATATGGAAATCCTGAAAATGAAAGATGGTGAGAATATTAGAGCATATGTACAAAGGTTTATTGAGGTTGTTATAGGTATTAGATACATTGGAGGAACCTAAAGTGAAGAAGAAGTGATCACAAAGATTCTTAGATCTCTTACACATGTTTACAAAAATAAAGTACAATCTATAGAGGAGATCGTAGCTTTGACAGAAAACTTCAACAGATAGATATTGATTGCAAAATTAACTACCTTTGAGGTTGCAGAGCTGGAAGATTCATTACCTAAGTTTGAATCAACATTCAAGGTGACTATGCATAATAACAAAAAGACTTTATCAGGTCTTGTGAGCACCAACATAAGTGACTTGTGAGAAGAGCTTGGTGAATATGTTGATGATTGGGAAAAGATACAGGAAGAAGACAGGAAGTTAGATAAAATTGTGGCCCTGATCGCAAGAAGAGAAAAGAGAGGTAAGGGTAAGTTTGAAAGAAAGTTACCTCTGAAATGTTTTTCATGAAATAAGATAGGTCATGAAGAGAAAGCCCTTGTTTCACATGTTGAAAAGAAATCTGAATTGATCATAGACATTGGTTGTTCACATCATATGAATGGTGATAGAAATAAATTTTTTTAAATAACTAAACATGATGGTGGTGTAGTCAGATTTGGTGACAATACTCCTAAGTATATCATTGGAATGGGATCAATTTCTCTTGATGGTAAAACTAATATTGATAATGCATTGCTTGTTGATGGACTTAACTATAACTTGTTGAGTGTGTGACAACTTGTAGAAAAGGGTTATCATTTGAAGTTTAATGATGGGAAATGTTCTATCAGAAGTCAGACATGAGATTTGATCGCATCTGGTACTAAGTCAAGAGGTAACGTATTTGAGCTAAATACTATAGAAGTTTCTTTTTTTGTTGCGAAGGTTGATGATTGTTGGTTATGGCATAGAATATTTTTCATATAAATTTTGTTAACATTGTGAAAGCAAGTATGATAAATTTTGTTAGAGATATACGAAAGATATGTGTAAAGAATGTATGATGGGGAAACAAAATAGAAGCAATTTTAAAAGAAAAATTAACTTAGAAAAATGGAAGTTGGATCTAGTGCATACAGATCTGTGTGGTCTGTTGGTTGTATTTCCTATTTTTGTGTCTGGCTTGTGAATTTTTTAAGTTTCCTGTCATGCCTATGCTCGAAGGGTTTAAAATCATGGTTGAAATTGTTCCTATACCTCTGAAAATATTGTGTTAGCTCAAAACCTAGTTGAAATTTTGAAAAACCCTATGCCCTAGGGTCATTTCTATTCGAAAATGCAAAAAAGCCCTAAATTTCTCAGTCAAGTTTTATTTTCAATTTACCTTTTTCATAACTTAAGTCTGAGTTATTTGCATGTGCTTATATGTTTATCGCTTAGTCTCATGAAGAAAAGAGAATATTCCATTTAGTCTGGAGACTTGGCAAAATGCTTTGGTCACGTAGTCTCTTAATAAAAAGAATATGCCTCATAAGATGACAAGACTTGGTGCAGATTGTTCATCTTAGATATGATCTAACAGTGGTCACGTTATCTCTTGATGAGATCAAGGTTAGTGATTTCTTATGGCAACTTTGAGTTTACTCAGTCACGTTATCTCCAAATAAACTCCGGGGTTATGAGTTAAGTTAAAAGGTTAAGATTTTACCATTGTCGCTTTATCTCAAAATAAAATGTGAGTTAAGTGAAAGATTAGGAGATTCAGAGACAACCATTGATCATAAATTAAATATTATGGTAGTCAGGAAGTCTCTGAATTAACCCTGCAGTTTGGAAATCATCAAGCGACATGGATTTTTAATAGTCGCCAAGTATCTGAATAAACCTAGGTTAAATGTTATTTTGAATAACAGTGTTGTCACACAGTCACGAAAAGGAAGATGAGTTAAGTCAAAGATCAGGAGATTCAGCAAAAACTATGGGATGAAAGCCAGATCAACAGTAGTCACGTGGTCGCGGTATAAGGTTGAAAATTCAAACAAGATCTGGTGATCAGGAGACAAGAAGAAAAGATAAGACATGTGTTCATCGGTCTCTAAGTCTTGAGAAAGATTAGGGTTTTAAATGAAGATCAAGAGACTTGGAAAAAACCATCAAATGCAGAGTTAAAGGAGATCAACAACATTTATGTTGTCTCCAGATGGAAATCATAAAGATGAAATAATCAAGCGATAAAGAGACTAAGGCTGTTAGTCACAAGGTCTCCAGATAAACCATGAGTTAGAGATTTGGTTCAGCGACATAGAGATACATCAGTCGCCAAGTCTCCTGATGTAACTTGAGGTTGAAGAAAAGTTAAGTGAAGGCTTAGTCACTTTGTCTTCGTAAAAGGATGATTTAAGTTAAGTTATCTAGCGACATGGAGACAACCATTGATTTAAAGAATGATCCAACGACAGTCACTAAGTCTCAGTAACAAACTAGAGTAGAAAGAATATCAAGTGACAAGGAGATCATACAGTTGCTAGGTCACCAAAAGTAAAACCAAAGTTAAAAGATGACTTTTCAGCGATGCCATGGTCGACAGTTGCTGACCAATAAGATTTCAAAGATTTTAATAGATGGAAAAGTAGCTGAAATATGATTAATGCTTGTCAATTAGATTTGAGTTTGATCTCTTTTCAAATTTTATAAGGTTTTTATAAGCAAAAGTACTCATCAAAAATTGATTACTTGTCACAGTGCGTAAACTAATGGCGAAAGTGATTGAATTGCAAGTTTACCAGTTTGAAGAGACATTTGCATTGATTTATTAGTTATAAGTCTGCATATTCGTTGTTATTTCATTCTTACCAGCTTCCCAAATTCTTTGAGCTAAGAGTTTTTATAGAGAGTTCAGTATTTTTTGAGAAAAGTTTAATTCTCTAGCAGCAAGTGATTCAAAGAAGTGATTTTCTAGTCTAAGAATTCAGCAGGGATTGTGACTGGCAGTGTTTTTAGTGCTCAAGATTGTAGATTTTAGAGTAATTCATAGTTGGTGGTGAGGGTTTTGAGAAGATTTGTTTCAATAATGGTGAAGAAAAGTGTGAACAACACAGAAGGAAAAAATGATTGAAGCACCGAGTTTGGCATCCACCAGTGGGAGAAGTGATGATGTCAATGATGAATCAAAAGGAAAGAGAAATTACTCAGATGAATTTCTCACATTGCTGCCAGGCTCAAGCCAGAACAAAAAGGTTAGTGCCAATGTTTTAATTAATGACCTATCATATATTAGGGATGCAAAAACCCCAAGCTCATCTGGTTATTCATTATTTACTTATTTCTTCAACAATAGTGATGAGCCTATGCCAGTTTCAAACCCCTGGACCTGTGGATTGGCTAGGTTAGTAGTTCCCGACATCTTTGTAGATGTTGATTTTATTTTGGAAATGGCCAGTAGGTATGATACCCTGACCAAAAAAATTAAGAGGGATGATGGGAAAACCCTAATTACCTTAGACATGAACTCTTTCATGAAGGCTTTTAATGTTTATTACCCCTTGACTACTGAAATAAATTTGAAAATCCTAGAGAATAGGTATACTAGAGAATCTGGCATTACGTCCAAATTGATCAAGGAACACCATGTTCCAAAGAAAATGAAAAACTATATAGCACCCATGCCATGGGCAACCTCATACTTCTACAAGGACCTAAACTTCTATGTGAAGCTTATATCATATGCACTATGCAGAGTACTGGGAAAGGATGCAGGAGTAGATAGGATTACCTCAGACATCTTGATGATGGTACTGGATATGGAAAGCCCCCATATTACTTCCAACTATGACTCTATCCAGTATATCATTGACAAAATGCACAGGGGTTCATAGATATACAGAATAAGAAAGATCATCCCAAGTTTATGCATTATTCAGTTATTATGCATTTAATTTTATACTTCAAATTCCCACTCATGAATTACCAGTATCCAAGGCCACAAAGGTTTCATCACAACCAGTCTAGCCCTATTTAATTTTGGTTAAGAGTGTTGAACTACACCTCTAGGGAACAGGAGTTTTGTGCTTATGAAAATTGGATAGTTTATCCAATTCTTCAGTGCCTAGGAGTCAACAAGACTAGGTTGCCAGTTAAAGTGATACAATTACTGAGGCCATGCTAGTATCTAGACAAATGGCCAAGAGACCACAACTGGGGTGACTTCTACTATGAGAAGAACTTCACAATAATTAGGGTGTATGGTTGTACCCACCCTCCACATGTATTGCCATTCCATGTGCCTCATGTTGGTGCTCAAATCAATAGATTGGATTTCCTATGGACTTGCCAATCCAATGCTTGGAAACCCAAGTGATTTGGCCAACTAACAAGTCACAACCAAGGCAAGGTTGGAACTTCTGCAATTCTAGTGTAAATGTGTGTAATTTGAAATGAACTGATAGATAAGATATCACAAAACTATAAACAATGAGCTAAATAACTATAATCCAAATAAGAAAGAAAGACCAGTGCCTTAATCAACCATGGGAAATAGAGTCACTATCATTCCAATCTTATCTTCAACCTCAGAGACAGTTTTACAAGAAAACTTATCACTTCAAAGGTGTTATGGAATGTACATGCTGTTAGAGTAATTATCTGTTTACACTTATTAATTAGATCACTTTGATTTAATTAATTAAGTTGTTTATTACTCTAGTTTACTTAAGCTATCTCTTAGGTGCATTATAATTAATATTTATATTAATTATTAATGTGCAACCTAGCTTTTCTAGTTTTAGGGTTTCGTTCACCTTTATAGGTTGAACTTTGTAGTTCTTTCTTCATTAATTTAGATTATAATTTCGCTCTCACTTTCTGAGAAACTTTTGATTTTTTCTCTTTCCCTCTTCCAGCTTCTCCATTGCAATAGGTTTCTTGTATGCAAGTGTTCTTCGGGTTCTGTGAAGTTGGATTTCTCAACTTCTACATGGTATCAGAGCTTTCCTACTGATGCCTGGTCTGGAGGTCTTGAAGTAGTGATTCGAAGAAGAAAATTACAGCTTCTCTGGGGTTTTTTCTTCAATCTGGAGGAGGCACTTTTTTCTGGAGCACTTTGAGCAAAGACAGATGCCACCATTGCGCTTAGAAGGCCCGAGAGAGTAAAAATTCATATAAAGTTTGTGGTTTTTGGCAACAGTGACCTCTGGGAAAAAAATTCTCCCTCCTAGGCCGTACCACATGCAAAATGAGAAAAAAAAATTAAAAATCTCAAAATTCATGCCTATTTAGGATTTTTTCGGGCGTTGTCGGCAGCACCGCCAGAGCACCACTGCCGCACCACCCTGGCGCCACCGCGGCTCAGCCTGTGCCCAGTCCCCCGTCGCCTCCTGGCCCTCTGCCAGTGCAGCACCACCCGAGAGCCACCTAGGCACCACCGCCACCAGGGGCACCGCCCGGCTACCACTGCCCGGAAGACACAGGTGATGTCACCTATGACATCACTTTCTGGTAGCATTTTCGAGCGTACATTCAAATTTTCCAGCTAGTTTTTCATTTTCTGGCGACCGGGCCATAACGTGCTGACGATCGTCAATTTTTTTTTGGCGGACGGGCGACGGTCATTTGACCGTCAAATTTTATCTCATCTCTGTATTTTTTCAGAGATCTCATTATTGAAGGTGTTGTTGGTTTTTTGGCCATAACTTGTGCATACGATGTCCATTTTTGGAAAATGAAATATCGCTGAAAAGGTGTTTTCAAGCCAAACACAATGATGCTGGTCTCATTTGTTGATTCGGCCATTTGAGTTCTTGTTTTTTGAATTGAAGTAGAGGCTTTAGTTTCCTCCATCTCTACATCTGGCCTCTAGGTTTTCTTCTAGTTTTTTGTGCTTTCTATAATTGCTTCTTTGGTGTACGGGGGATAGAATTATATACATTATGGGGGGTGCATTTTCCTTTCTATAATTCACTTCAAAAAAGACCCTTTTTCTTCTGTCTTATTCTTCTATCAATGTCGGACCCCTCTGTGGCTCGACTGACACCACACAATTATCACGCTTGGAAAGGACACATGACCAAGCTACTTATGTCACATGGCTTATGGTCATGTTTGGATGAGAACCAACCTATCCTACAGTGCCCTTTTGAGGTTCTTCAACACACAAACAAAATGGATAAATCCATGGGCTTGATTGGACTGAACATCTTTGACAGTCTCTTGTTTCACCTGGATGGTTTGACCACTCCTCGGGCTATTTGGGGCAAGTTTTTAGATTTGTTTGGCATAGTGAATGCGTTCTGGGCACTACAGCTTGATGAAGAGTTGACAACTTTGTCTCCTGACAGTTTTTTGACCATTGAGGACTTCTTGATAAAGTTCAATGCTATTCGATCACTTTTACAGGGATGTGGGAAGACCAAATTAGATGATGAGTGTATCTTCTTGATACTCTCAAAGCTTCGCGAACAATTCGAGATTTTCTCCTCCAATTTCTATTCCACTATGGATGCTTTGGGTCCTAGGCACAATATGTCTTCCTTTACAACCTTCTTTGATCAGTTGACTCGAGAGCATTCAAAACTTCAACAGTTGAATGATGCTTTCATCTCTATGAGCAATGCCTTGGTTTCTCACCCATCTTCACAGAAGCCAGAGCAGAAATAGGTATCATCAACCACATCATCTTGGAAGGATTCCCCTTCTCATTAGTCCTTTGGCCCACCTCCTTCACCTAAGGGGAAATTGAAGACTGACAAACCTAAGTGTACTTATTGCAATAAGTTAAATCATGATGAGTCTCAGTGCTTTCAGAAGAAGGTAGATGGATATGCCCAACATATTGCTGATTTGATAGCTCTTCTTCATAAGAGCAAGATTGATATTCCTCCTTCCTCTTATCTCTAGTCTTCTTCATCATCTTCTTAGGAAGATGAGTCAGACAACGGAAAGGGTCATGCCTTATGTGCATCTGCTATAGCTCCCTCTTCTAGGTGGCTGCTAGATTTTGGTGCTTCACATCATATGGCATCTTCTTAGAGTTCCTTCTCATCTCTTGTAGCCTCTCCTACCCCACACATCTTGATGGGGAATGACACTGTTATGCCTGTATGTGGGCAAGGTTCTATTGACATTGATGGTGGTGCATTTCATGATGTACTATGTGTTCCATCCTTGTCATTGAACCTTTTCTTCATTTATCAGATTACTCACAGTGGGACAGAGAAGACAATTGAGTTCACTACAAATTCTGTACACATCAGAGATAGTGCAACTGGCCACATTATTGCTATAGGGATAGTTGATCATGCCACCTGCCTGTACTCCTCCCATTTTGGTCCACCATCTCTAGTATCAGAGAATATCTCTCCTACTTCCCAAGTACCTATTGAGAAGAAGTCAGGTCACCTAAACTTCTGTGTTTCTCCTGAGATTAGTTTTATGGCTTCTCCACCTCCTCCTCCTATTGCACCTGCATTTGTTTAGCATGATTCTTCTTCAGTTGTTTCTGGTATTGTTGCTCCCTGCATCAAGCCTTCCACTCCAGTTGTTGAGGGAATATTCGAGGACATTCATCTCCTCCCAGCTGATAGATTCAGCTCATCTATTGGCCCACCTTCATTGGGGATTCCATTCTAGGATTCTCATTCATTCTCCTTTGAGCACTAATTAGGCCTTCCGATTTCACCTCTCATTCAGGGTTTTCTTGTTGCCCCGTGCCTTTGTTTCTTCCACATTGGAATTCCATTGGTTCGATCATTCCTACAGGGGTTCCATCATTCTGGGGGGGCTTTGGTGTCTCATCCCTCTCTCATGGGGGTTTTGATTGTACTTATGGTTTTGAGAGAGTTTATTTTTTGCATTTTGTTCTATCTCTTTTTGGAGAGGCGTTTTTCCCATTGGGTTTTCTCCTTTATCTCCGATTTACAAAGATTTAATTGTATTGGGTTCCTGATCAGGCCTTGTTGCCAGGACCTATTTTCCTTCTTTCATAGTTGTGCTAGGTTAGCTTACCTCCTGAGCTTTGTTTAAGGGGGGGTGTTAGAGTAAGTATCTATTTACACTTATTAATTAGATCACTTTGATTTAATTAATTAAGTTGTTTATTACTCTAGTTTACATAAGCTATCTCTTAGGTGCATTATAATTAATATTTATATTAATTATTAATGTGAAACCTAGTTTTTATAGTTTTATGGTTTCATTCACATTTATAGGTTGAAATTTATAGTTCTTTCTACATTAATTCATATTATAATTTCGCTCTCACTTTCTGAGCAACTTCTGAGTTTTTCTCTTTCCCTCTTCCAGCTTCTCCATTGCAACAGGTTTCTTGTATGTAGGTGTTCTTCGAGTTCTGTGAAGTTGGATTTCTCAACTTCTACACATGCAACCTAAAACAAATTCAGAGATATTTCAAAAGGGTAATACTTCTTAGATGACAGCCCAATTGACTGAGGCCTCAATCAACAGAATTTAACCATGCAAAATAAGAAAACCAATCGAAAATATAGATTATATTGAATCAAATCAAGAAGCATGCACATCAAACTATCACTTTGAAGAAGTTCTATTGGTTTATCAAAGGGACTAATTGTAAAATGAATAATGAAACAATTGCATATATGAAGAAAAAAGACTTGTCTTTATTGATTTTAAAGAAATAGTACATCTAGGTCCATGTTATAGTTGTTGATCCAAAACTATTCAAATATGTGAAATTGTATTATTGTATTGTCTTTTCTCTTTTCATTTTACATTATGTATATATATTTGTTTGAGTGGCTTTCACACCTCTTTAGGGTGAAAAGACACAACTCTTATTACAAATTATTTTGAAAAAACAATAAACTAACTAAAAAATAACTACCTAAATTTTGGATTTGGCTTTGGTAGAAAATCCAAAACACCTTGTGAAAATCTAATATTTCTATTGGAGATAGGAAATTGGATTTCCCGAACTGGGTCATTTTTATATTTTTAAAATTAGACCATATTTATCCTCTATCAAAATAATCTTTGTAGCAGGTCTAAATTTCAACATTTTCTGAAGGCTTCAATTAGTTAGTTCTATTTATTTGTGTCATAAAGCTTCCTTCCTTTGATCTTTTTTAGTATGGAGAAACATGCTTCTTGATAATCGATTGGGACTTCTAAATTATCAAAATTTAGGGTACCACCAGTGGCTCTTTCTGGGGATGTATGCTCCCTGTGAGCATAACAAGATTCCAGCTATCTCTGGAGAAGCAGACCAAGTATCCACACTTAATCTAATGCAAATTGATTTGGTTCTCATATTTAAGATTCATCTTTATACCAATAGTTTCATGAAGAAATTTCATAGGAACATTCAATTGGGTGGCCCCAGACCCCCCAAAAAAATGAACACTACTTCTTTCCTCTATCGAACACATAATTTTGATCATGTAATACTTTGGATCTCCTGAATACGATGCCACCACTCTCATGGACAACATTCATTTTTTTATTAACACGCTTTGACTTTTGTTTACCTTTAGAAAATTCAGTAGGTGCACTGTGGTCCTTGCTAAATAGAAGATCCCCATGCATTTGATCAACCCTACAAGTAACTAGATTAAGCTCTTCTGCTTGGATGCCTTTACGTACACAATCTTCCCTATACTCAAGATGTTGTTTCTTTTCACAAAAAGGATTTGGAGATAACTCACATTTAGGAACTTCCTTCTTATCAATAATTTGATCAGATAGGATACTTGAATAATTTTTAGAACTAATCTTCAACACATTCTCCTCATTGTGTCTATTTGATTCCATCTCATCTTCACATGTTTGATACAATTCCTTCTCATAGGGTGAAATAATGCATGTCTCACTTTCTGAATACACTTCCCCATACATATTTTTAGTTTCATCATCTTCAAAATGATCACTAGGCTTGCTATCTTTATCATGATATTGATGGACTTGATTGCATATAAAATATTCTTCAAATTATGGATTCAAGGATATAGAGAGCTCGGGATTATCTCTATGAGAGATTTCATCTAAAACTTCTTCGTGTTCATATGTTGTATGTTGTTCTATTTCATCTCCATTATTTGATTCTTGAAATTTATTATCTTCTTCATCTAGTACCCCCTGAGTATGTACCGATCCATCAACTAGCTTATCATGGTGCATTGAGAAAAAAATTTGACCACTCTTCTCAACATGTTTTTGATATTTCATGTCTAGTAAATATGACATTTCTTCTGTATTGAGAAGATATTCTTCCTCATCATCATGGTCATTGATACCTATTTCCATGCAAATCTCACTACGTACAGATTCTACTTCAATCTAATCCAAATTTTCTTCCTCTATGTCATCATTCTTTTCTTCCCTCAATACTTCACATATTTGCTCAAGAAAAGCTAGTAGTTGAGAATCATGGTAGATTCCTAACTCAAAAAGTTTATCCATTAATTCCCTTCCTAAAGGCCTGATATCTGAAGGTATTTCCTGATAGATATTTATCATTCTCATGAACAAATGTAGTGCAGGTTCACCTTTATATCTTTCCAAACTGAAGAATGTATCCAAAGGGGACATGTAAGATTCTTCCTCCAAAATATAATTTGGCTCTCTTTCCTTTTCATAGCACATGTCTTGTTCATAACACATGTTTTCTTCTTCACCACTGGCATCATGAAACATATCAAGGGGTAAAAGCACAATAATCTGTCACCCCTGAGGACAATTTTGGGTGCTCATTCGCGTCATACTCGGCCGAGTCAAACTCGGCCCAGTCTAACTCGTCCGAGTTTACGTGGCACCGAATGGCACCTACGTGGCTAATTCGGCTCGTGCATGAGCCAATGGGAGGGCGAGTAGGACTCGGCCGAGTCTACCTAGGTGGCATGCCATGTGGCAGCCAAACCTCCAAAAACATAAAAAATCCAAAAGTTTGCACTTCTGCTGGTTTTTTCTCTGCTCAA